>JAGFBS010000060.1:0-228828 GCA_018397855.1 Boletus reticuloceps
TTCATATCCAACTCAGCTGTATATATCACCACGAGTGATCTCACGAGAGAATGCGCCTATTCGCTATCTTTCCTTGGGGAAGAAACCGGTCCTTGTAAGTTGTCATAGAATGTAAATGTACGACAGATCGCTTTTGGCCTGACGGGTATTCTGACAGGATTCTGATCTAGAGCTATTTGCTCCTCCCAACCTCTTGCAATCCACTACCGCTTCCCTGTTGAACGAACTATTCCTGCGTTCCATAAGTGAAGACCCGGCCCGACGTAGCACCGCTATCATTCTACCCTCTCCGAAGGTGGCACCTCCTCCACCAACAACCTTTGATGGCAAGGGAGTCGCTGGAGATTTTTCCGACACAAACTGGGATCGAGAAACATTGGAGAGGGCTCATAAATGGCTCTTTGCAATCATCGGACAAGAAGTCGACGAGTCGAGTTTACGGGGTCATACTGAATCAGAACCAAGGCCTGCGGTCTCTGCAGGGATGGCTCGTGCCATTCTTGGGGAGATAGGTGAAGGGGGCATGTACATATGACGTACCGCTTCAGTGAGTGTACAGAGGGAGCGTCGAGATCAGCCGAGTTTTGAATGGAAGCTATCACCTAGTCTTCTGCGTCGAGGGTAACTTATGAACTACCTCCTCCTTGCTGGACGCTGAGCGAATAAGGGGTTAAAACACGGATGGGCGAGTATATATAGTGGTTGATGTAGGGATGCATCTCTACCGAACACAATTGTGACGGGGTAAGCAATATAGTATACCATCTATGATTTGTATGTGTCCATGTATGAAGAGCGACTGGCTATAAGGGAGACTGACCGTTCATACCTAAAACCTAAAACCTCAATCATCATCCGACTCATAATCGTCGTCTGAAAGATGTTGGGAATTGGTGTCCCCTTTCGTGAGCTCTATAACGAGTTGTTCACCACTTTTCAGTCCTGTCTCCACGAGGGACACGCTGCTAGTCCACTTGATTTCTCGTCTAGGGTAAGGGAGCAGAAGCTTGAAACCCCACCAAGACTCTGCGTCACCTGCCTGTGATTGAATAAGATTCTCGAGCTTTTGTAGATCCGACCCCGACCCCTCCAGGATGTGCTCCGGGTCACTCTCCGGCTGTAAGTTGAGTGGGAGCAACTGTGTGTCCACAAAGGCGTACAGTTCCGTCAGCGTAGAGCTAGAGGAGAAGATCCGGACAACCCGGGTATTCCCGGGTAGCTTGAGAGCGAGACGAATGCCGTTCGCGCCTCGGTGTTCGGTCGGGACGATACACCTTCGCATCCAACGGCGGTATTGCAGTCTCAGAGCCTGGAAATTTGCCTGCTCCTCTCGCTCCAGTTGCATCCTCTGCTCCTCCTGACAACGAGCTTCGTTCTCTAAGCGCGAGCGTTCCGCTTCTTCTTGTTCCACCCGGAATCGAGCTTGGATACGCTCGCGATCCCGTTCGGCTGATTCCTGGAAAGCTCTGTCTTGCTGTTCACGAATGATTCTATCCTGCTCCCGTTCTTCTAATTGCGATCTGAATCGCGTGAGGAATGGATTGACTCGAGGGAGAAGTTGATGTTCGAGATGGTGCACGAGTTTCTGAGCCGAAGTCGGCCCAGACTCTGGGATTGAGGGTCCATAATGACGCGAGAGAACGGTCACCACAGGCGTCGAGGTGGATGAAGACGAGGTGGACGAATGGTTCCGGCGTGGTTGAAGCGCCATAAAAGCGATGAATGGGTATGTCGTCGCCTGCAACTTCTGAGCAGCTATGCGAAATGAGTGTTGGGGCAATCACAGAGGGAGAAAGGGAGGTTGCTCACCATCCCAAGAGTGTTTGTCTCTGATATCTCCCCCCCAAACGACAAAGTCATTCTCGCTGAGCATGCGGACGAAACCCGGGTGGGTGAGGGTGGACCTATCGGCAGGTGAGGTGCAAGTTCGTCAGCCGGAGAAATTACCTACCGCTTGAATTCTGCGACGTCATCGTGTTCAGCGGAAACCAGTATTACACAGGCGATCCTCCCTTCTTTTTGGCAAGCATCCAACACTTCCTCGTATGTTCCGTCGAAGAAATCAGGAAGAATCTTGCTCTCATCCGCGGAACCTGCAGGTGGATAGGTGTGCCGTCTCGGTGTTGTCTGTCGACCATCAAGCCCTGTTGCTGCCACGGTTGCGGTCTTGAAATTGACGGCACCGGTTTCCTCCTCGAGGGACGTGATCCAGCGGCGCATTGCAGAGCGTGAATCGGGGTATGTTTGCCTTGTTATTCGGTAGTTCGGACTGAAGTTGAACGTGGACAAAAGTGGGATGCGGAGAATCCCAGAAACAAAACGCAATATTCCAGAGACCAGGCCGACTGGCAGATACAAAAGTGAAAATAATAGACGGGTCAGAGAACGCTGTGGCTTATGGATATGAAGGTTTAGCGATGTACAGTGATGCAGGATTGATGGATGCAAACCTCATAACTTCCTTCCTGGCCAGAATTCTCTTGTGTCTGAGGTGGCTCTCGTTGACGTGGGAGCAGCCGTTCCATCTGTCCTTTGATTAGGAACAGAAGTGTGAAATCTTCCTGCAGTGAAGGCGAGGTGGAAAGCAGTCAACTTAAATGTCACAGGTGTATTATTTGGTTCTCTTTGTCTATCGAAAATATATGGACGAGTATATATTATCCATACGAGAGAGACCTATGGTGGACCGTGGCGCCCATTTTCGATGTGAGCGAATGTATACCTATGACCTAGATCTACACACATTCACATACTGCTATGTTTCACTGGGCGCGTCAGGGATAGAGATAGCTATAAATCCTACATGACTACACAACACGAGTTTTGCTGCACGACATTCGTTAGTCGTGAGCGAATAACAATAAACACCGGAGCACAAACCTTCTTCGCTGTCTTATAGAACATCTTGGTCTGCGAGGACAGTGCATTGGAGCGCTCGACTAAATTATCTAGCCTCTCGCCCCGCGCCAGGACGGACTCGATCGTCTTGTGCTGATAGATCTGGGTGTCAGACAGCATGACGTTGAGAATCACTAATCCGAGCGTACCAAAATAATCTTCGTCTCATCTAATTCCTGTTGGACTTTCATGACGGTATCCGCTTGCCGAGGGTCCTGATACTTGGTGAGGTATGTTTGGATGTCGGGGAACGAGATTGCAGAAGGGTTGGAGAAGGTAGATTGAGGGACTTTGGCAGTGAAGTCATCCAGAATTTTCGTCAAGAGAGAGAACGCGGGCCGAACGGGGTACTCCTGGTCGGTTACTATGACGGCTGTAACACAAAATATGGCACGGTGTCAGCCAGGGCGGGCGAGGCAAGGCTATCGACTGACCTGCAAGCTGTTCTACTCCGCCACGGTTGTATACATGGGCCGTATGGTTGTTCTCTTGCACGCTCTGACGTTGACCCTGTGCCGTTCTGTCGACTACGGTCTTGGTGAAGAACGTCAGGAACTCATTTACGGAGCCTCTCTGATAGAAAGTAAAACTCGAGACGTCTGACGCCGTGCTGAGGGTCGTGCTCGGTGATCCTGGGGGTGCAAGGACGATAGAGATCGAAAATATCTTCATGATGGATGTTGGGTTGTGAGACTCTAATTCGCATGCCGCGCGTGTACATACTACACACCACAACTTGGCAACCCGCCGGATGCGCTGCAGGCGCCAGGCATGTCCTTGGCTGTGACTTGTCTCTGGATAGCCTTCCTCTGGCTCGTCATATACGCCGTAAAATATTCCCGCAGACGACCAAAATTCTTACTACCGTCTTCACATACGCGCAGACCGACAACCGAGGTCATCGTCAAGTATCTGAACATACGTCTCAAGACCCAGGCATTCAATGCATTTCATGACAAGGTTTCTGCTAGGCTGTCCTCAAATGACTCTCGGACCTTGAGGCAGATTCTTTTGCGATTATATGATTTAGGAAGCTTCATTGGTATTATTGGGATGCTGGTTGGGTTCTGTCTGCTATTCTTCACGGTCGCCTCCTCGTCCTCCGAACTCCTGCGCACGGGCCGGGATGGTCACCACAGCACCAGCACCAGCACACTCACGAAGCGGGCGTTGCACCATGGCGATATTACTGTACCTACTGCACCTCCGTCCAATGCGCTAAGCATCAACCCTATTGTAAGCCTTCCGTTGAGGGTTCGAGGCGATTCAATAACGAGCACAGCTCAAATTCACTAGATACCAGGGTTGACTGTCCCTCTCAGTCATTTACCCTTGATTCTCGTCGCGCTGACCATCAGCCAAGTCGTCCATGAAGCCGGGCATGCCATCACTGCAGCACTGTGAGTGATTTGTCAAAGTTTCGGGGAGTAAGAAATTGACACGCCAGACAGCCACCACATACCAATGCTCTCCTGTGGACTTGCTATCACCTTTCTCTTGCCATCCGCGTTTGTCAGTCTCCCCGCTGCCCGACTGGAGACGCTGCCTCCCCGTGTCCGCTTGCGAATCGTGTCTAGCGGGTGTTTCCACAACTTTGTCTTCTTGTGTTTGCTATTGCTATTGTCCGCAGCTCTGTCAAAGGCAAGCTTCACGCCTATCTGGGTCCTCTTTCAGGATGCTTCTGCGCTGGGAAAGGTCGTAATTGGCGTCGACTATGTCGGTCTATTTGTTTTCTCATCCAGTTCAAGTATTGAGTGATTCCAGGATTTGCCGCTGGCGACACATCTCCCTGTCGGTACTCTGATCACCGAAATAGATGATTTTTCGATGGCTGCAACGTCTTTGGACGATCCTTGGGATCACTATCTACTTTCCCCTTTCTCTGGCTACCTTCAGGGATGGTGTGCCAGCGAATCTCTTCAAAACAAAGCATCTGGTGAGTGGGTCAAACACCTCGTTGGACTCGCTGGTTGTTGATCATCTACAAAAGCCCCGTCGTGCGCCAGCATCGGCGCATACTCCTGTTTCATATCCAAGGCGGATGAAGCAGAACAGTATGAACTAGATCCTATCGACATTTTCACGGGAAACCTGGCACGGTGCAACTCTTCCACGGAATGTGCGTCGTCTTCGTCCTGTGTGGTACCCCGTCGCGACCAGCAGCTCGTACGGATCTCTGTCCTAAGGAACTATGGTTCTACGAGCATAGAAGATACAGTCGTTTGGAAGGGTCCAAAGGAGGAGATCTGGGAACAGGGTACGCGAATACCCAAACTATTGTAACCGCCGAGACGATCTCTTCTAGTTCAAGTTGGCAATTTGCGCCCTCGATTTCCCTTCGTGTCATACAAGCTCCCAAGACTCGCTTCTGCTTTCTTCGAGTATGTGTGTCTAATGAGATTCTCTGCACAGGTCCATTGACAATATTTGACTTTACAAACAGATACATGAAGATTGCAAATCTTTCCCTCTATCTCGTGAACATGCTCCCGATCGCCGCATTAGATGGACATCAATCATTAGCTGCGTTGTTACAGCTCTTCTACGGTCGGGTTAGTGAAGGTGTGGAGAGTATTGATCTTGAAGCGCTCAACAACTCAGCGCGGGTAAGTCGGGAGGGGAATGTGCAAAGAGCATGCGGGACGTTCCTTAGCTCCTTGGCACTCTTTTTGATAGCGTTGTGTGGACTCCTGGGTATCATCAACTGGGCGAAGAAATAATACATATAAACCCGCTCTCCGTGAAGACACAGTTATTCCAAAACCGTGTAGGCGTTTGGCGTTCCCTCAACGGGAATGGTGACATATCTCGTATTTCGCGTCTCTGTTGCATATCGTGCATACACTGCATACACTGCACGGGCATATATGTTGCGCATCAAGGTTCTCCGTCCCTTCATGCACCCACCTCCTCGAACAATGAGAGACAAAAACCACCGCGCGAGAACGCACGTTCGAACTGGAGTCACTGGACTTTTCGTGAACCGAACGTGAACATACGTTCACGTTCACCAGCTTTAGACCTTACATTTTGCGTTCGGAACACGTTTGAACGCAAACTTCTGTCCGCTATCTACTAAGATAGGGCTCATCCACACGCCACCAATCTAACATGACCCGGTGTGCCAGTGATTCCGACGTGACTCAAGTGTCGAGAGCTAATGGCAGTCGCAAATCTTTGTTTCATCCCAAAATAATTCCACAGAGTTCTTTGTTTTCTAGATATCTGCAACTCTGTGGAGCTTAATTTTCGATAAGATGAGGTGTGCAAGTGTTATTAAGAAAATCCAGTTATATGAGGGTTATTGGAGTGAGTTCACACGTGACAGCAAAGGGTAGGTGAAGCAAAATACAATGTAGTAAGTTGGAAAGCACAGCAAAGAGGCTCGGACAATGCCCAAACGTGCCCTGAATAAATTGAAGAACCTTGGGGAGCATGCCTCTGGTGTCACAAAGAGAACTCGTCTGTCAATGGCCTATCAGACCAAGAAATCCAACCCGACTCAGAAGGAGAATGTTGCCCCCAGGCCAGTAAGAAAGCTCACCTACCTTGACTTCATGACTCGGAGGCTCAGTTTTTGGTCTTCCTAGCTTTCTATGATCCACCCAGTGTCAACTGTGAGCAGTCATCAGCAAATCCTCACATCACTTTAAGGCACTTTGACAATTTCATTAAGTAATTTTGTGGGCTAAAGCTGTTACGATCGCTGCGATCGCTAGTCCAAACGTGGACTTAGCAACAACCATTTCTTATTTATTTCCTCTACACGCGTTCGACACGCCTTCTATGCATTCCCGCCACATCGCTTCTATGCACACATGCCTATTTCATTACCCACATCCATGCTTCTCGATCACATTGCATACAGGATGCAACCTCATGCTTAACATGCATACGACGCATGTTCCACTTCTTACACGCACAAGCTGCATGCTGGCATAGCTATACATGCTTACGACGCATGTCCGCTACATGCACTTACCTCATGTTCTCCAATACTTACCTTATGTAGTAGTAGCACTGCTTGGTCCGTGCACACTTGTATTTAGTATATAAACCCAATGCCATGCCCGGAGAACACTAGTCTTGTTCTCTTGGTCTTTCCCCCTAAAGGATATACCAGCTCCCGACTCACTGCGTCTTCAGTCCTCTGTTCACTTTGCAAGCAACCTATAGAACATTTAGGCTTCTCTTAACTGAGAGTCCTTTAAGGGTTGTTTCAAAAGCTGTCAAAGTCCGTCAAGTGCTAAAGTGCTATTTGGTCATCATGTTCCAAGTTTCCTAAAGTACCAAAGTAGCAAAGATCATGTACTCGTACATAAGTTAGTCGCCATGATAACATAGTATCTGACCGACCCCATTCTGACCTTTGTCAGTACCACCTTTTCAATCCCCTCAATCCATTGCAGTGTGGGACAAGTGGCACTGTGGCAAGTGACAGCAAGCGGGTGCGAGTGAGTGTGCTTGCACACGCAGACTTGTTGTCCATGTGTGTACTGACAAATGACAACAGTTCCGACTATTCCGTGTTCCGATCTCGGAGCCCCTATTCCGGAACCACTGGAACCACTTCTGGAATATTCCTGCACTTTTCTGAACTCAGAAACATCGGAACCACTTCCGGAACTTCCTCGGAAAGCACGGAAGCACCGGAAGCACTACAACTCTTATTCACTTAAACCTTTCAGGTTCATCACAGCAATATTGTAGGTAACATAATACGAGTATACCTCCATCCACAGCATATATATACCTACACCTCACTTACAAGCACCTCAGTCGTTTCCACCCATCTTAGGCACCAGCTGAGGTGAGTTACCTTTACTTAGTTTTTATCTCTAACTAATGTACTATAGTATCGAGCAACCGCTCCTCTCTCTCAGACTTTGTTATGTACATATGCTCGCCCAACGTAAGGGGAACATGAGGTAGCAAGCGCGAGCAGATGCAAACTCCCTGTCTGCGTGTGTATGCGCGCCCGTGTGCGTGTGATCCATTTCACGCGGGTGGTGACAAGCAGGGGTGGGGTGGGCAAACATGTGCAAAAAAGCCCTAAAATAGACAAGGAAACTCTAGAACTTCAAGCTCAAGGGGGGGGGGGGGGGTGAAGGCATCTGTGAGGTGCAAAGACGTGCTTACCAGAGCCAAAGCGGACACGTCGGGGGCATCAGGGTGTGTTGAGGATGCTGGGAACTGGTAGAAGAAGCTGCGGAATGTGTCAGGACACGAGCACGAACACTCAGAGTGAAAGTTAAAAGAGAACTCACTCATCAGCAAACCTACATTTTTTCTGGGTCATTGAAATCAATGACAAGACTGACAGGCCTGAATGGCCTAATCAATGATAGATTGACCTGCCTGACTGAACTGATTTACTGACAAGCTGATTTATTGAATGGACTGGTTGACTAACTAACTATCTAGCTGACAAATTGACAAACCTGACACGCCTGACTGACTGACCAACTGACCAACTGATGTGACTGACAGAGATGACTAACTGATCAGCTAATGGGCTCATGGGCTGACTTGGCTGATTGACTGACAACCTGACTGACTGATAGACTGACATGACTGGTTGACTGGTTGACTGGTTGACTGACTGACTGACTGACTGATGGGATGACAAGAATGACAAGACTGACCAGATGATTAATTGATTGACTGGCTGGACTGATGGGACTGATATCACTGGGGAACTGACAAGCTGATATGCTGATAGCTCTGAGAATGCTGATAGCAATGAATTACTTATGAATGATAGCACTGATAGCATGCTGTCAGTCAAGTCAGATAGCTCAGCAAGGTCATTGATTTTGATAACTCAGAAAAAATGTAGGTTTGCTGATGCAGTCCTCCAACATCTTGTCAAGTTTCTCACCATGGTACTCATCTGCTGCAAGCTGCATCAAGCTTCGGTAGAGTTTGTCATAGCTATCCTTGAGCTTGCTAGTGTCGATCTTGTATTGGTGGGGCATGCAGCCGTGGTCCGAGAAGACACCGAGTATGACTTGGACCTACCAAGATTGAATGCGAAAGAGAAAAAAAAGCCAAAGGAAATGACTTACAAATGCAGTGGCAAGTACGAGCACCTTGTATGGGACATAGGTTTGGAAGTCTGGGAATTGACGCAACGACTTCAAGGTGTTCGAGTAGAAGACACCGATGCAAACACGTTTGAGGCATTCATGTGCAAAGTTGCTCGTTTTCCCCTTTTAGCTAATCTGTTAGTAGTCGTACTAGGTGGAGCAGGAGATGACTTACCTGTTCATCCAGCTCACCATGCAGGAAAAGCCAATTATTGAGTAATGCATTCACTTGGTCACGGATGGACTGGTGACGCTTGGCGTCCGTCCTTGCACTTGAGCGGGGGTACAGTTGGTAGTGAATGGGTATGATGTGTGTGACAAACTTCTTAATTTCACACTGGAATGTGGGGGCGTCGTTGTAGATCTGAAAGGACTGAGCAATATCCTTATATTTGGGTACCTGACTTACCAGCCTAGCCATTTCTCGTCTATACTTAGGGAAATATCCTATAAAATGTGAGCCTGAATATATGAAATGGTCAAAAGCGTAAAATTTACCATCTTCGAGCTCGTTGTTACCTAACTCCTGGTTAAATGCCATAGCTTCCAATAGGCACTCTTGACATGGCCCATCAATGGCAGTCGCAAGAGGGGGGAATGCATTATCAACCAAAATGTAGAGCCGCGTCCTTGCTTTTGCTAAATCGAGAAGCCTCACCCAAAGCGGAGGGAAGAAAGCGAGGGTAGTTGGCTTGACCGGCTTTGTTCCCTTAGGATTAATGGACCACTTGCCCTTTCGACCCTCTGGCTGATCCTGTGCTGGTTCATCAGTGGTCTCATTAGTTTCATGCAGACTCTGAGGATCGACAGGTGCAGAACGTTCATTCGAGGGATCTCGTCTAGTCTTCTTGTACTTGCCTGTGCCATTTGAATGGACGCTGTCAAGGTAAGTGGGCGAAGGTGGTCGACAACGCCCGTTCGTAGAGTGATGATGCTTGAGGAGGTCATACTCAACACCAATCTGAGAACCAGTCAGTTTACAGAAGCCAATGAACTTCAAACCTACCATTTTGTCACCTGGTCGGTGAGATCTCTAGGCTTCAGCGACTGGGTCACCAGTGACAGAGTTTGAATGGGAGGGAGGTGGCGATAGGAGTGCCCATTGTTGCAATTCCACTTGGGGGCGGGACTGAGATGGTACACGAGGGCCGCGAGATTGTGTGGGGCAACGTGATTGTGCAGGATTGCGGGAATGCACGGGGAGACGTTGTTGACTACTAGGGGACACGGGTAAGTGCGAGGACACGGTTTACCTAGGGACAAGGCTGCGAGACAACTTACTCATTCATGTGGCTGGAGGTAGACAAATGGTCATTGTTTCAAGCGTTTTATTGACGTTGCAATTGTGTGTTGGAGGATTGCTGGGATTGAGTGAGGGAGTGACGGTCATCCACTTGCTGGGTAAGGAGCGGTGCATGGAAGGTTGTCTAGATTCATCACATCGAGTTGCTTGAGGGCGTGCTGGAGCGTCGTCATGATCACTATAAGACATATCTATGTCTTCAAAAAATGAGAACTTGAGTCATACCGTGAAACTAGAATGCTCACCAGGATTGGTGAGGGCAAGTTCCTGAGCCTGAGTGAAAACATCATCATTGAACAGGTTGCTGGGAATACGCTCATCCTTCCCCTCAACTGGCACAGCCGAGGTCCCTCGTTTTCCTTCTTCCAGGCTGTCCTTTTCTGAGTTGTCCTTTTCTGAGTTGTCCTTTTCCAAGTTGTCCTCTTCCGAACTGTCCTCTTCCAACCTGTCCTCTTCTGAGTCATCCCCTTCCTTCTCTTCATCCTCTTCTATCTCTTTGCCCCCTTCCTTCTCTTCTTGTATATCCCATAACCGATTATGTACAACAGCTGGTTGCTGGCTCTCGTCATCCTCTTCAGACAAGGGGGAGGAGGGGGTACTGTTGGATGGAGCATGGTAAGTTTCCTCTGATGCTGATAGGTGAGATAGTGGCTGCCGACTCTTCATGTGTGATGGTGGTGATACTTCAGGAATGGCACGAGAGGATTGGGCCGTGGCGTTGGACCTCAAGCCTGACGAATGGGGAGGCTGCACACCGTGTGTATGACGATGGTCCGGACCAGAGGCCTGTGCGTTAGCACCCAATGTCTTGTGTTCAGCACTCGTCATTGGACGAGTCGCTTTCTTTGCAATGCGATCTTGTTCAAAGTCAGCAATTGACTGAGAGCCCACAAATGTTGGAACAGGTGCTGGAACCTGAAACCCAAAGTGACCGTCCGGTGTGGCACGTGCAGTGACTGGCATTACGGCCTGCACCATGGGAACTGGGTGAGAAGGTGGAGCCGCTGAGGCCTTCATGGATGTAGATTAGTTTTTTTGTAAAGGGCCAGAAAAATACATACCTTATTTTCTGAACCTTTGTGAGAACGATGAGGGGCCTTCCTCCGAGAACAGTGAGGAGTCGGAGCCATGAGATTGACAGGCTCATCATCAGACAGGTTAACCTGCCATCTAGGTGGCTGGCACGGTGTCTCGATGGCAACAGCTACCCTTTCTAACTGATCTGTATAACCGCCTTGACCAGCAGTCACTCTTGTCGAGCGCTGTGTGTGGGGGGCAGGTGGCTGTGGGGGATCTTGCACAGTGGGAGGCTGCTTACGACGTCGTCCAGCCATCTCTGTGGAGACAGGAATGAGAAGAAACCCTCAGCGGCTTGAGGGTCCGCTGTTCGACAAGCGAAGCCTTTAAAGACTCCATACTAATGCAGTGCACGGTGCCGTGTTGTGATAGAGAGTAATGATGGGGCAGGCATACCAGAGATACATCAATTCAGAACATGGACATTGTTGAAGTTGAGTGAGCTGATGTAAACCACCACAAAATTACATACATTGTGCGACATAGTAGTACTACCGCTCTACTATGAAAAGACACTGCAGATCTCATACATCATAATATACAGTGCTGACTGGTCGACCAACTTGCATGCTGTCACGTCCACACAAAAAGACATGTGCAGGTCGAGTGATCCCAGATACTCCAGGTCGATGGGGGTGGTGGTGAGCGAGTCTGACCAGTCGAAACTCAACAACTCGACGATGTGCAAATGAGACCGATCCAATATCTCCATCTCCCCACATCCTGCAGGTTTTCCGTCCCAAATAGGATTTGCAGGATCTCCAGCACACCCTTGTGGTGTCCCTTGTTCGTTAATACATGTAGATCCAAAGCGGCGAGGTCCAGTATCCGAGAGCGCAAGTCGACGAATGCCCGAAGCGTCGACACGCTCGTCAGCATGCGCGATCCATTGTTGATGAATGGCTCCTGGGACACCTCCGGAACCTTTGACAGGATGACTGCGAGATGACGCACAAAAAAGTCTTCCCTTGTGTGCAGATATCGCATGGTCGTATCTGATGTACAAGGGTGCATGCAGAGCTGGTAGATGATATGGTAACACTGCATGCTCAGCGCTGGGAGGACATTGAAAAGTGGTTCTGCATGCATCGCCACCTTGCACTGTTATCCTGCATCCTTGCCCTTGGTTCTCATCCACAGTATGCCAACATTGACAAGATCGAGGATGACATGCGCGCACGTTCGCCGTGCTCCAATCACATGTGGGTCTTGAATCTGGTGCTTGCTCTCTGCACCGCTGAACAAGAGTAAATGGCCGAAATTGGGGTACATTGTTCCACGTTCCGTGTTATGGATGAGGAGGTCAAGGATTGCGGTCCTGATAGCTTGATCCAGTGGCTCTTGGGTTTCTCTGTCTGCAGCGCCGGCACCGGTACTATGCTCTGCAGTTGTATTGATGTCATCCAATGAATCAACGTCCAACAGCTGCCTGAAACCGCTGAGGATGCGCTCGGAATCAGGACTACGTTCGATGAGTGTGAGCAGGCTCATGATGGGCGTCGAACAAGAGAGCTGAGAGATGATTCTGACAGCGAGGAGGACAAGCTCTGGAATGCTGGATATGCTGCGGTCGCAGGGATATACTTGGTCCCATACATCAGTGCTTGGTCAATCCATGTGTAAAACGACCTCAAGTGGACGGTCCCCACGAATGGCATGCTGTCAAACTCGGAAAGGATGGGAACCAATACGTCGAGGAAGACGTCCTGAATCTCGAGCACTCGGTGAATGATGCAGAGGATGCGAATTATTGTGAGCAAGAAGGCTCTTCAGAGGGGTGCTCGTGCTCAAAGCCTTCGATACCGTCGACGATGTAGGAAAGGATGGTGGATTGGAGAGGGGAATTCATGAGCAGGCCAGCAAGCATTTCGAAACCTGGATGGATGAGCAATGGGATGACAGTTTCTCATCTCAGCAATCCATCTTCACTTGCTTGGACAAGGTTCTCTATCTCCCAACCTGCAAGGGCACGGTCAACAAACTTGAGGCACAGATCGTTCATTCGCCATCTCTCCAAGTGTCATGCGTATTCTTGGCGTGGCAGTCCTGCAAATACGTTATCCACCATGAAGCTGACGTAGGGACCAATGCCAGGTAGGTGGCAGGCTGGCCCAGAGACTCGGGAATCATATTGAGCGGCTCCGCATCTGCCAACAGATTTCGTGGGGAAAGTCTCTTTGGCGTATGCAACAGCGTAGCCAGCAGGTTAAAAAATGGAATGGTAGCGGGGTATAACTTGTATACCGCCTCCACCTCAACCAATTCCACTTCAACCCCTTTTATGGGTGGTAGAACGGCACCTGCACCGACCGACCGACCAGGTACAGGTGCACGCACGGTTGATCACCTCGACTCTCTCCATCAGTGTCCATACACTCTTGCAAATATCTACACCCGCAACACTGGCTCCAGGCTCGCAAAAGGCAGCGAGAGCATCAAAGATGGCCCCCTTGAGTTCAAGAGGTATACCCAGAGGAATGAGCGACACCAGAGTTGGGATAGTGCGAAATTGGGTGTTGGAAGAGATGGCAAGACGCATGGCGACGGAGCTCATTGCCATGGTGGAGAGAAGACAGAGGAAGGATTGAGCGAGAAGTACGTCCTTTGGTCCGATGGGAATATGTTGAGGGAGCTGTTGAGTAGGCGGATGAGGTTGTGAGGTGGCAAGAGAGCCAAATCCGCCAAATGACGCGACGAGGGAAGGAGGCTGGTTCGTGCGGGGACTGGGAGCAGGGGAGGTCCAGGACTCGAGAAGGGAAAACATCGTAGACCATGATATCGAAGGGCCGGCATTATATGAACCAGTGGAACTGGGTAGGCTACTGCCTGGTATCACTTCCCTGCCACCACAAGTGAGGAAATTGTACGCGAGCTCGCTACATTGCTTACCCTTTGCGAGACCTGAAAGCATATCATACAATGCCATGGTCATATCCACATCCTGGACTTGGGTAGACCACACAGCCCATTGCAAGAAGGACGGGAGTTTGCCTGCGGACGTTTCCGTGAGTTCCATGTACGACAAACCGCATGTCTCGCCAGTGGGTGTTGCACCCCAGAATTGTAGTGTGCGTTCAGATGGAAGAGACGCGTAGAGGATGCTGATGAGGGAATACAACATGGCGATATCGTTCTGTGGTGCAGGTTGACCTTCGCTTTCACTGCTGGGAGGGGCGACGGACCTAAACATCCTTGACTGATCTGTCTGAACGCTCGTGAGCATGTCTTCTTGCCTCTGCTTGATCTTGTGCAGCTCAGAGCTGGCATAGGTGAGCAAAGATCTGACGAGTACATCGCACATGTTGAGCACCGGAAGCTGGAATTCCTCAGGGAGGGGCTCCTTTTGCTGTTGTTCAGGGACGAGTTGGACAAACTGTGCAAAGGAACTTATGGGTGAGGAGTGGGTGCGTTTGCGGAACTGAATGAGGGCAGTAGCAAGGTATGTAAATGCATCACCCTGCATGGCATTCCAAATCTGGGATTCGAGCTCTTCTGTTTTGAAACCCTGTTGGTTTTCCTGTAGGGTCACAATGTCGAGTCTCTGCCATGAAGAGTGTTCACTTGAGGAGGATGGTCGCCTTCAAGCCAGGTTCTTTCCAGTGTGTAGTAGAAGCGAGTTGTTGTTTCATGTACGCGATGGTGCCCTTGTCTGTGGTGAGGTTTTTGTGGACTTTGCCAGAGAAGGAGTGAGGTTCTGCCGAGTCAAATGCTGCGAGGGTGGCAGTGAGGATATAAGACGTTGTGGTGTCATTTGGATTGGCTGCGAGCCAATCGATCAACTTTTGTGCCTCGTTCAGGGAAAAGTAGCCTATGCAAGCGATTTGGTAGTAAACAATGGAGAGATACTGTCGCTCGTACTTGAGAGAGTCGTAGCAGGCGTTGAGAATGTCGTAGCGGGCGTTGAGAATGTCGTAGCGGGCGTTGAGAATGTCGTAGCGGGCGTTGAGAATGTCGTAGCGGGCGTTGAGAATGTCGTAACCGAGAGAGGGTTGTGAACCGCGGGGGACATGAGTGAAAAGTGGAATGACGGGCAAGGGAATTGCACACCTGGACCAGAGGGCGGGACGGTGTTGCTCTGGGTGTTCTGTCTCGTTATCTGTGCCTGGGTGACAGCGATCCCGATTGACTCTATCTCGTTGAATATATGAGAAGCAAGGGAGGGATCCTGTTTTGAAGCGGGGACAAGCTCCTGCCTGACAAACACCTCGAGGTGGAGATAGAGCCTTGGTGCATCTGGGAGTTGTGCCAGTGCAGCAGCCTCGAAGAGGTAATGGAGACAATCAGCGAGATGGGCTCAGATGGCGGCATCGTTGATGAAACTCTGCAACGGTCACCTCGATTGAGTTGACTGCAAACTCGGACAACTGGGGGAGCTGAAAACGGACTGGAACTGCTGGGGTAGCAGTGGAAGTGCGACATCTCGAGGGAGAGCTTAACATTAGATGTTGACCAACCTTCCGAGTCAGCGGCTGTACATTCATTCATTTCAGCTCCGAGTCAAGCCACAAATATCTTCAAGTTGCTGAATTACTACTAGTACACAAAGGTCTGTGTAGATAGAAGCTAAGAGCCCGTAACAGCATAGTAGAAGTCTTTATCAATGTACTTGTTTAGGAACATTGTGGGGGAGGAGTGAATACTATTGTAACAACTCAGTCGACTGTCCACCTGAGCACCATCAAAGCGAGGAGCAAGATTACAGTCGGATCGTAGTTGGTCCAATGGGAATATCTCACCGAATGGGGCTCCAGATGCGAGTGTTGCTCGCTTCAGGATGTGCAGTCCTGACGATGGTTCGACAACAGATCCATTGGCTTGGGTAACAATATCAAGGTATTCTGTGTAAACAAGGAAGTGGTCTGTCCATGAACATGTCTATCTCCTACAGGCAGTAGGACACATGATCATGTGGACAAGGACGATGGAGTGACCTGCATGGTTCAGATTTTGTTAGTGTCAGCCTCGCATTTGTAAGATCACCACGTACCTGCCAAGCCGCTTGAGGGCCATGCATGTGCCTCGTTGATGTTGAGGAGCGCACCATCATAGCAGCCGTACTTCCATGGCCGGCAAGGTGGGTGAGCATGGACCGTAAAAGCTAAGCCCAGTGTCAACAGGTCATGGTATGACTTTTGCTGGAGGCGGACCTTGTACCAGACACGGAGTTCATTGAAAGGGAGTTCAGCGTTGTGGGATGATCTCCTTGGGCCACTGAAGACATGGAAATTCCGAGCAAAGGCGCCTTCATGGTTCAGGTAGTCCCCTAAGGCTCCTTGCAGGTCAGGGAGGTTGAACTTCTGTGCAGCATCATCAATGGAGATGCGGCGGATTGAGGGCTCATGGTTGAGGTGGAACACTGTAGAGCTGGCAACAAAGACTCGAAGAGGAGAAGGAATGCTACCAGGAGGAGCTTTGAGGAGTTGCTGAGCTACAGCAAAAAGATTAGTTGCCTTGCGATGCGGTGACCACAATGCTTCTGCCAGCTCCAAATTTGCATTGTCGTCATTCTTCCCGTCATCAATTTCGTCCTCCAGGTCTGGGTCACCACCATCCTCCATGCATCCAGACTCAGGCTGCTGGATAAGACTAATTGTGGTGTTGAAAAGGTGGCACTTCTCATTGCGATCCAGGGTGCGACAAACCTGGGCATCATAGTTCATGTTGTTGGTCATGGAAGCCGGGTCCTTGACGACTTCAATGTGGGCATGTTCGGTGGTATCAGCAGTCCACTGGAGGATGGTTCCAACAATGTTGATACTCGGAACTACATTGTGCAACAACTCGAGCTTTGGGAAATTGAAGTGCTCGAGTGGTAATTTGGTTTGCCCGCCACGACGGAGGCCGTGGTTGAGGATCACCTGTTTGTGCTGGTGAAACTCTGCCAATGTGGCAGCAATCTTGTCGCGAGTGGTGGAGGAAATGGCTGGAGCCTGCATGAGATAACGGAAGTCCATCAATGCCCGGATGGCAGTGACAACTCTGGCATCGGGAAAGCCAGCTAGCACAACTACAATGTATCATTGTGCATTTCACTGCGTCCGCCCAGTGACTTGCTTCAACTGGGTGACACCCTGACTGAAATGATGCACACTGGTGACGGGCAGAAGGACAGAGAAGTGGAAGTCGAGTTCACGAGAACCGAGTGCTTCTATACACCACCCTAAATCGTGATCCCAGAAAAAGTGATGCCAGTGGTGCAAACACTCGGGGGTCAGGAACCGTGAAGGACAAGAAAGTGGCCAGTCCCGGAAAAAAGGATGAGAGACCCCACTGAGGCGGTATTTTTCACACTCTTTGAAGTAGGCCTCGACATCTGCAGGGTCCGCATTGATGGACTGAAGTTGTGTCAAAGTGAGGGCACCTTTTCGTATTTGACACTGGTTCGGATCTCCAAATTGGTCGTACTTTGCCAATGTGACAGGAGAAGTTTGTCCTCGTACGCATGCCAGCATGGCCGATTCAGGTGTGTCGACAATATAAGACACAAGCGGGGTAAAACAATAACAGAGGTTGCCTAAGGGATCTGACATCATCCTCCCAACACACACTGCAGTCTTCAGCGGTTTGAGGACTATGTCTAAACATTGATGAAACAGCCGGGCTTCCAGTACTGAACAGATTCGGGTGGTTGGATGTACAAATCACGGAATGGGCATTAACGTGAGAAGGAGAAAGGCATGTGATGAGGCCTTATTGCGAGTCTTCATTCTGATATTTGTGAGACTGATGAGTAACAGGTGCACAATTCTACCTCCGCATACATTGGTAATGTTTGTTTTGTCGGAGGACAGGATGACACCGCAGAGTGTGCCGCCATCCGTTATCTGCAACTAGCAAGGGAGACAGGGTATCAGCTACATGAATATACAAGAAATGATGGAGCTCGTACCTGCAGTTCCCATGCAGCGTCACTGCTCATCCACTCTGTGTACACCTGTACAATTCATTCTGCAGTGGTGAACAAACGGTACAGGGAAAATTCCATCTCGCCGGCGAAGATTGGATTATTGAATAACGATTCTATGCAATTGAGGGAGTCGTGGTAGTCAAGATGCACCAGCTGCTTTGTTGGATGGGTGGTAAGAATGACCTTGAATTTCCAAACAGGCCCAGAAGGGCGAATCTCCGTGCGGAAGCGCAGTTCCTTTGCAGACTGAAATGAGAGGGGCAGTGTCTTTGTCTAGAGACAGGAAGGTGGGGTTAACAAAGATGATACGCAATCCAGCCAAGCGAATCAATGTACGAGTTCAAGGGATAGATAGGTATTGATCGCCCTCATGCTGAGACCTGATGTGAGGAGAAAGTTGGCCATTTTCCAGTCCACAAGGGTCGAAAATGGGTAATACGGGTTGAGCTTGTGATGGACCGAGAAACTATCCAGTGCAAAGCGGGCAAGGAATGTCTGCCCATCTCCCATGACTTGTCCAGCATTTACATACTGGTCGACCATCCAGTTAGTTGTAGAATGCAATGCCTGTATTTCGGGAGGTATTGGGTCTGCATTGACAGGAGGAGGGTGAGGATCTTTGTCTATGTTCGCCATGTCCCATTCCACCGCAGCGATCTTCGTGTGAGTCCTGTTCAAGTTAAGACTCTGTGGATTGGGAATCCATCTGAGTCCCAGCAGCCGCCATGTCAACAGTGTCATCCTGCTGTTGGACACGGATGACGACTCTCTCGGGTGGAGGGTTTGTGTTACAGGCAGATTTAGGCTGGGCTTGATGAAGCGCGACACTTTTGATACTCGCAAAGAATTTGTAGCACTTGGGGCAGTTAGGCATTGAACTGAGATTTCGTGCAGAGAACTTGCCGATTTAATTGCAAGAGCCTCAGGCTCGTGTTATGGTCGTTGCCGCCACAGTGGTGATGCACGCGCATTTGCACCACCAAATTACATCTTGAAGCAATGGCTGAGGAGATTATGAGATTCATACACATAATCTGACCTTCAGCCGCGAAAAGAAAGAAAAAGGATTGTGTCACTCCATCACACTCTTTCCATTCAACAATGACTCACCCACTGCCTCATAGCTCAGACTCTTTCGATGGTGATGAGAACAGTGAGGCTCCTCAGGCCGCAGTCCTCCAACGGCAGTACTCAACTTCTACTATTCCCGGTACCCCTGGTGTGGACTCACCAAATTTGGTCTCGATGAACACGGCCGCATCCATTCCTCAATCTCTCACCCATCAGGGCGGTGTTCTATCGCCCTCCAATCCGGAGAGAGGAACACCACTGGCCATTGGAGCATTCAAGGTCCCGAAGTTATCGCCCCGTATATCTCATTTTACAATGCCACTCCTGTCCCACACCCAACAACCTTCGAAATTGAGTACATCGTTCACCTTTTCATCACCATCAATTTCTTCGCGACCAGGAGATTACCTTGGGGTCAGTAACAATTATTTAATGCAATCTATCTACTCTGATGATCTCAGGCCAAGGAGAGTGTCACCACCAGCGACAGCGAAGACGATTCCGAGAGAGATGAAGCTTGTCTTCTTCTCAAAATTGTGAGGGCTCAATGCCATGTGTTACAGACGCTACATTTCTCGATTACATTTCACTACCATTCTTTTCCTAATCACTAACACTAGTCCCACTAGTGCACACAAAACACTACCAAAGTATACCATAGTATTCCTTCACTTGCCAAGACTTACCTCATCAGGTCACATGTCTCCCATGCTACTAGTCACATGACCAAGTCACATGATCTTATCTAGGCTATGCACCTCATGCCACCTCATGGTATACACATTGCATCCTTATGCTTGCCTCATGACTTTCCTCTTGACTTACTTTCCCTTATCCTCCAATAGCATTAACAGCTCTTATCTAGAGCATCCTCATGGTACCCAGTAACCGTGGTATTAACCTTATTTAGATTCCCACAGCCTTTCCACAGCTTGGCCTGTGCTCGCACTTAGCCCCTATAAATAGCCCTATGTTATAGTAGTTAGTCTCTAGTCTAGTTCTCTTGTTGTTTTCCCCATTGTTCCTCCCTTGATAGTAATACCATAAAGACCCTAGTGGTCTACTGTTCCTCTTCTACTCGAGACTACTCATTGCAAGCGCTCTAGGATCTACCAGGCAACTTCCAGAACCTCCTATTGTCCTTGATAGGATATTGGGTCGTTACACCATGCTCATCAGCTGGAGCAGGATGTCATCAGCGCCCAGCTCGCTGAGCACACTGCAATCAGTGATCTGTTCAAGTTTCGGGCGGAGCAGGTGCAAAAAAAGTTGGATGCTACCGAGTACAATCTCGGGTACCTGCGCAATGAAATCCGCAAGAGTGGGATCGCATTGGCAGACCTCCCTTCCACTTGCAAACAGCGCCACCTTTCCAACAAGAATAGTACGTAGTCATTGCATTCAATCACATATGAGGTTACTAATGGAATTTTAGGGGGGATATCTCCCGAAGTTTGATACTTCAGATAGTATATGACTGTATATCGTCCTTTCTATGTCATTTGTACATACTGCACATACCCGCTGTCGTATTTTACCCCAATTCCACTCCATGTCACATTCCAAGTCTGATTCAGTCAAGTTTGGAGTGTTTGCTTGAGTTGCTCTCTACCCTACATGCCACATCTTGGATCTGGAGTGCTCCCTCTTCCCCCTCTTAACTTCATATGATTACCAGGCTTCAAAGTAACGTACTGCGTATACAACATTCTCGTCAGTGACAGCGTTTTCCGGACATCTGGCCATCCAATGTCTCCCTGCAACTTTGCTTCTCGCTCCTATTGTACATCGTCAATGCCAGCCGTAGTACCTGCATTGTAGTAGTAGTCAATCCCCTCAAGTGCCCTGGACCGTATTTCATATTTCGTCTCTCTCGACTCTTTACACATCAATTCTCCGCTCAGTGGATGGTCCATCCTGCCGCCCATGCATTCCCCCATCTGAGTTGGGGCTCTCCTTCACATACAGGAGTTCACTGGCAACCCTACAACACATCAGTGAGTCGCTTCAGTGCGCTTCATTACTGTTCATTTATAAGATCAAACGGTCGAGATATTGGCCTCAGCAAGACATACCGAAGCATGAAGCACAAGTCATCGGCACGATCAGGTGGCCTCTCGACCCCGTTACAATGCTCTGCTTCAACCCCGCTGTCCATATCTACCCCAGGGCTTTGATCCTGCTTTGGGAGTTGCCTTCCATTGCCCCACTCCGTTGCCTGTGCCCCGCTTCCTGAAGAGGCGGGCTCGCTCGAGAGCGTGAACCAATCACCATCACCCTCTGCTTCATCTCACATGAGTTGGACCGTTTCATCAGATGTCTGTCGTACTCAAAGATTTTTTCATAGCCTGACACATCAAGCTCCAAGAATAGACATCCATCTTCACCGGTTGCTTTTCCATTGGTTGGTCGGAACAAGACACCCACTGAGCACGATGTTCCACTTCCAGTGAGCGACTCCCCAATGCCCTGCAGACGGCTTACTGGTAGTAGTGGACCCCATCCCTTCTTGTCTACAAATGCACACAAAGCTGCACCGTGCGTGCTTATGATACATCTAGCCAACACCAGCACTGCTTTCCCCTTCTTTGGACCATCTAACCCTCAAACCACGACCATGGTGACCTGTTCCCGCACTGCATCAAACACTGCGAATGAACGATCTGCGCCTCAAGTACGTTGAACATGCCCTGCCAGGTTGGGAGATAGAGAACCTGGTCAGGGCGAGTGAAGATTGGTCACTGAAACGAGAGACCATCATCCCGTTGCTCATCCATCCTGGTTTCGAAGTGTTGACTCGCCTCCTCACGAATTCCCCTCTCCAATCCACCATCCTTTCCTATATTGTCGATGGTATCAAAGGCTTTGAGCATGAGCTCCCCTCTGAAGAGCCTTACTTCTTGCTCACAATAATTTGCGTCCTCCGCATCATTCACCGAGTACTCAAGATTCAGGACGTCTTCCTCGACATACTGGTTCCCATCCCTTCCGAGTTTCTGCTTGAAATTGTTTTACACATGGATCGACCAAGCACTGACTTATGGAACCAAGTATATCCCTGCAACCACAGCATATCCAGCATTCCAGAGCTTGTCCTCCTCGCTGTCAGGATCATCTCTCAGCTCTCTTGTTCGACGTCTGTCATGAGCCTGCTCACACTCATCGAACGTAGTCCCGATTCCGAGCGCATCCTCAGCGGTTTCAGGCAGCTGTTGGACGTTGATTCGTTGGATGATGTTAATATGGCTGAAACAACCGCAGAGCATATTACTGGTGCCGGCGCTGCAGACAGAGAAACCCAAGAGCCACTGGATCAAGCTATCAGGACCGCGATCCTCGACCTCCTCATCCATAACACGGAACGTGGAACAACGTACCCCAATTTTGGCCATTTCCTCTTGTTCAGCTGTGCAGAGAGCAAGCAACAGATTCAAAACCCCCATGCGTTCGGAGCACGGCGGACGTGTGCACATGTCATCCTCAATCTTGTCAATGTTGGCATACCGCGGATGAGAACCAAGGGCAAGGATGCAGAACAACAGCGCAAGGATGCAGAACAACAGCGCAAGGCGGCGATGCATGTAGAACCACTTTTCAATGTCCTCCCAGCGCTGAGCGTGCAGTGTTACCATATCATCTACCAGCTCTGTGTGCACCCTTGTACATCAGATACGACCATGCGATATCTGCACACAAGGGAAGACTTTTTTGCACGTCATCTCACAGTCATCCCGTTGAAGGTTCCAGAGGTGTCCCAGGAGCCATTCATCAATGATGGATCGTGCGTGCTGATGAGCGTGTCGACACTTCGGACATTTGTCAACTTGTGCTCTCGGATACTGGACCTCGCCGCTTTGGATCTACATGTATTAACGAACAAGGGACACCACAAGGGTGTGCTGGAGATCCTGCAAATCCTATTTGGGACGGAAAACCTGCAGGATGTGGGGAGATGGGGATATAATTACAGCCGTTTAGGGAGTTGGATTGGTCTCATTTGCATGTCATCAAGTTGTTGTGTTTCGACTGGTTGGACTCGCTCACCACCACCCCCGCCAACCTGGAGTATCTCGGATCACTCGACCTGCACACATCTTTTTGTGTGGATGCGCCGACGGCATGCGACAATGTGGTATCTGCACACAAAGGAAGACAATGAGTCTGACATCGGTGTCTGCTGCGCTCCGTGCGCAAGACCATGCGCTTCTCTTACTTCGAGCAGGTCTCTGCAATGCCTTGCTCGAATCCAGGCCACCAGATAATTTCCATTCTGAACGTAGGTACCCGCTCACACTCCATCCCTTCTGTCTGACATATATCAAGTTCAACGAGGCGGGCATTACCAATGAATGCTACATATGCTTCCGCCATCGCGAAATCAAGTCCGTACGAAAGACGCAAACATTGCGGACAACATCTTCAGACAACTTGTTTCAATCCCACCCCCCCAATGGGCTGATCATACAGCAGATGCAAAACTTGAAGCTGGCACTTTCCACGGTGCAAGGTCAGGGTGTCAATGCAGTGCTGTGGTACTCGAGATTCTCTAAGCCAGTGACTTGTTATAAGGACTGTACTACTATATAAGTGTATGACAATTCATCTGTGAGGTAATGTGATGTGATGTGTTGCTGTCGTGCCATGTGCCTGTAGCTAGGCGACTGTAGATTACTGTAATTATGCTGTAAAGATGATGTGTGGCTGTGGTCACTGTTCATAAATCACTGATTTGCTGATGCTGTAAAGTTAGCGCTTGTGAAGGTTAGTATAATCCCTGCCATGCGCACCTTATCACTGATTCATCCCATCTATTACAACTTGCTTTCAAACTGATTCATTCTACCACTGTCCTCCTACTGGCTTGGAAGAAATTTCTTGAAGACTTGAGGGAAGCCGTGACCTTGATGCCGCGCGATGTCGCCACTCGTTGGAATTCAACACTTGACATGTTGGATTACACCTTAAGACACAGGGAAGCCGTGGACCTCTGGAAGTATGAACTGAGCAGTGATGAGTGGAAAATCATGCAGCAGCTACACAATATCTTGAAGGTGTGTGTGGCTGAGAGCACGCACAACGTTGGCGCAACGTTGGCCATTGCTTACCTCAGCCTACATTCAGATTCTCAAAGATGCCACCTTGTACTTCTCACGTTCAACCCCAAACCTCGCGTCCGTCATCCTAGTGATGGACCACATCAACAATGAGTTCACGAAGCACGCGTGCGACAGGAAATACACTGTTTCAATCCATTCGGCTGTTCTACTCGCCAAGAAGACTTTGAACCGCTACTACACTCTCACAGATAGCTCAGATGTCTACAGAATCACGATGGGTATATTTCATTGTAGTCTATATTCCTTGACACGTCACTAACCTTACTGTGCTACTACAGTACTCCATCCCCAGCATAAATTGGCATACTTCAAGCATGCTGGGTGGAAGCAAATGTGGATCGACACAGCTGAGGAGCTTGTTCATGATGAGTTCAGGTGATCTTATGTGGCGCTCACTCTGGACGCGGATTTGGAGATCACTGGTGTTGAACCATCAACCATCCATTCGAAGGATGCAAAGGTAAGTGATCAATTACTGTCATTGGGTGCTGCACATGCTAACTTTCCTCACGGGAAGCCTAGCAACATTTTCAACAACCTACCCACTCTGGCAGCCCCGAAATCAACTGACTCCGTTCCGAACTTGATTGTTACCTCACCACCGACGTTGAGCATGTCACGGACCCCATCAAATGGTGGCGTGAACATTGTACCTCCTACCCTTGCTTGTCACGTATGGCAATTGATTACCTGACCATCCCCGGTAAGTGGTTCAGCTTGACTCTGAGGGTCAAACACAACCATCTGATTCAATCTAATAGCAACATCTGTCGATGTCGAAAGGCTATTTAGCTGGGGTCAACTTCTGCTTTCTCATGTGTGTTCTCGCTTGTCTTCCCAGTCAACACGTGCCCTTCTGTGTCTTGGTCTCTGGAGCCCACTCGGTCTGATCAAAACTGAAGATGTTGAGAGGGTGTCAAAGCTTGAGGAAGTCCCAGGTCAAGCAAGATGAGGAGATGAAGGATGGATGGGATGCCATTGATAGTGACCACAAGTGATATTTCATGTACATACTATAGTAACTCCCTTGTCAAAGATGACCCATGGGTTTACCCACAGCAGGTAGACCCATGGGTATACTTTTGCAAACCCATGACTGTACCCACACCCACACTGTGGGTGTGGGTGTATACACAGGTATGGGTGTGGGTAAGGGCTGGGACACCCACAGGTTTACCCATGCAGAACCCTAAGCCTGCCTCTCTGCAGGAATGCCGCCCTCGATCATGCATCCACGCCCTCACAAGCCAGGCCTTTCTCCCATGCAGGTTAGCTCCACCCCCCCAGCTGAACCAAGGGCAGCAACAACCCCTGCCGAAGAGTTGCCGGTCCCAGGTCTGCAAACCAGTGCCAATGTGGAAGATGAAGCAACCGACAATGGGGAGCCTTCGGCATCAGGCATGCAAGGCCTTCTCAATTACCATGGTGACTCGGAGGACAAAAGCATGGAGGTAGTCACGGCCAAGGCCAAATAAATAGCATAATGTCAGTAGTCAGTGCAGGTCCACAGAAAACTCCAATGTAATATTTTCCCTGTAAATACCAATCATGTACCTTGATATTGTGAGATTTATGTGTAAATACAATGGTCTTCTCTATGGTATTTTGATTGCCCAAACTTCGAGCTGCGGAATCCAAACAACTAAGACCTTCTCTTCTTTCTTGGTGTGGCCATTTGCTGATCACTTCAGCATTTCATTCCGACTGGTATTTCGGGTATCTCATATTTTGCATCAGCTGGTAAGGGAGCTCTTCTCTCATGGCCAGAACACCTTGGAGTGATTTGTGCTGTCTTATATGCTGAGCCCATTACCACTGAAGTATTTCCTTGAGTGCTGTTCTTTGACTATATCATAGTCTCGGCCGAGTCACCAATGTGCCCTTCGTGTCCCATTCGAGAATTCTCTGCAACTGCACAATCATTCATCAGCTCAATCTCAAGCATTGCAATTTGGTAGTCAATATCACCTTGCTCAGCATTCTGGCCATCTTCATTAGGATGGCTCGGCTTCTTCATTGCCGACTTAAGAGGCACTCTGCCCAAGTCTACCACTTTATGGTCTTGATATACTGGTTTTGCCATTGTTTTGCCAGAGGCCAACCCAGAATCGGCATAGAAGAGGGGTAGTTCATCAAAACTACTGTCTCCTATGGTCCCCATATTTCCTTCTTATTTGTGAACTTGACATTGCAGGACAAACATAACTACACACCTTATGTATCCTTCCTTTCATAATCGACAGGGTGTCTCTGTCGGCTCGTCTCGACCTCTTTATTTTTTCCTATCTTGCCATTGTCAGTTCAGTGTTCTTGGCCAACCCGAGCTTCTTTTTGCCTGTGATCAAGCTGAGATGTTGGCTCCTTTCTCTGTCGACCTCTTTCATCATTGGCATAGTCATGCTCATCCCTGACATCAACTTGACCAAGCCCGGTGTTGACTCCCTTCTTTGTCGGTGCCTTTCTCCCTCTTGACCTTTCTCCTTTGTAATCTTCCTTGGCATGCCAGACTTGATGCGGTCATCATCAGCGTGGTTGATCTCAGCCCCATCATCCCTTTTTACAGGCCGAGGGCTCGGTTCCCTTTCCCGTTGACTCCCTTCTGCCTCTTGCCCTTTCTCCTTTGCAACCTTCCTCAGTGGGCCAAATTTGACAGAGGCATCTTTGACATGGTCAGGCTCAGCCCTTTTTCTCACTTTGATCAGGCCAAAGTGTTGGCTTCCTCTTCTCTTGGCTCCCTTCTCCCTCATCCCCTGTGCCCTTTGCTTGTCGACTCCCTTCTCCCTCACAACCTTTGTCCTTTGGAACCTTCCTCAGTGACCCAGACTTGATTCGGGTATCGTCAGCAACCTTGCTCTCAGACTGATTGACTGGCATTGGCTCCCTCCTTTGCTGGCTTCTTTCCTTTTGTACCTTCTGCGAGGGGCCATACTTGATTTGGCCTTCCTCAGCATGGTCAAGATCAGCCCTGCGGTCCCTTTGATTAGGTCCAGGTTTTGACTCTCTTTCTTGTTGACCCCTTTCTGCCTCTGGACCTCTCTCCTTGGTATCTTCCGGGGGCCATGCTTGATTCAGCCCTCCTCAGCATGGGCAAGCTCCACCCTGCTGCCCCTTCTATCAGATTCGGGTGTCAGGTCTCTTCTGCTTTGACCCCTGTCTCCATCTTTCGGTACCTTTTTTGTGGGATCATACTTGACATGGCCACTCTCAGCGTGTTCTTGGCCAGGCCCTTGGTTCCTTTCATCAGGCTGAGGGCTTGGCTCCCTTCCTTGGCTCCCTTCTCCAAGTTGGCCTTTCTCCTGTGGAACCTTTCTCAGTGGGCGATGCTTGATTCGAGTATCCTCAGCTTGGTCTAGCTTAGCCCTGCGGTCTCGGCAATCAGGAGGAGGTGTTGGCTCCCTTCCTTGTTGGCTCCCTTCTCCCAATTGGCATTTCTCCTTTGGATCAGGAGGAGGTGTCAGCTCCCTTCCTTGCCAAGACCCTTCTCCCAATTTGCCTTTCTCCTTTGGAACCTTCCTCAGCGGGCCATCCTTGATTCGGGCATCGTCAACATGGTCTAGCTCAGCCCTGAGATTGTGGCGATCAGGAGGAGGAGTTAGCTCTTTTCCTATCTGAGTCTCTCCTCCCAATCGGCCTTTCTCTTTTGGAACCTTCCTTGGCGGGCCATACTTGATTCTGGCATAATCAACGTGGTCTAGTTCAGCCCTTTCATCTCGGCGATCAGGAAGAGGTGTTGACACTCTTCCTTGTTGACTCCCTTCTCCCAATTGACCTTTTTTCTGCTTTGGAACCTTTCTCGGCGGGCCATACTTGATTCGGTCGTCATCGACATTGTCTAGCTTGGCCCTGACATCTTGGCGATCAGGAGTCGGAGTCGGCTCCCTTCCTCGCCGACTCACATCTCGGCCCCTTTCATCAACACCAGGTGTGGGCTCCCTTCTTCAGATCCCTTCTCTCTCATCACTAGTCTCCTTCATATCCTGGCCATGCTTGACTGCATAGTTGCTGTCAGCTTGTCGAGAGTGCCAATCCCTGCTCTCTTGGTCCAGCTGGTGTCCATTGCCCTCTCTATCCAATTCTCTCTTTCCTCTGTCGGGTTCAGTCTCCAATTTATCAGTGGCTTTTGAGTCTTCTTCCAGTTCATCGACCTCTTCTCCAGCATCCTCGGAGCCACCATCATCAGCGGTATCTCTGTCCCCCAAACTTCTGCTCCTTTGCCTTTTGGATTGACTCCTAGTGGATCGGCTATGGGTAGATGCCTCTTCTTCTTCTTCATCTGTGGTCACCAGAGGATGTGGACCTTCACTTTGGTCCAGCCAACATTGAAACTGAAAAACATCATTGGGAAACAGAGCCTGCCTCTTCCGAATGAACTCCGGGAAATGAAGAGCTTCATGGTGTTTGAGATGACTGTCATATTCCATTCCAACCCCTATCTGGTCACCTCCGTACATCTCCATACCTCTCCGACCAACTCCATTGGGCTTCCTCGAATCAAGGTCAATCCTCCGTCGAACTCCATTAGGAGTTCCCTTAGGAGTTCATGTTGAAAAGTCGTGTACCGGGAATGGGACATGGGCGACACGGAACGGAGCGGCAGGTGTTATTTGTGATAACAGACAAGGTACGGTAATACAGGCAGTGGCGAGATAAACGAGGTACTGTACAGTTGTTAGGTAAGCATTAACGTAGTGAACGATTCTACTACAACAGTTCACCTCCATCCCATTACCTTAGGAGTTCATCTCCGGAAATTAGCCCCTATCCAGGAAACATCGGACTTGTATCTCCAGAAATCCTCATTAGCCCCTATCTCGAAAACCTCGGACTTGCACAGGAGATTCTATTCCTCCATTGGACATCCATGGAGTCGCAGCTCCAGACATGTACCTTTTGATTAATCTCCTTCAGCTCTAGTCTGCATTCTAGGTGTCAGTCTGTACAGCCCGTTCCAGCTGTGTTCCGCTTCCTATGTACATTGCCTCCGCCTAGTAGTTTCGGGCCCCGACTTCCTCCCGGTCTGTAGTACTATATAAACCCCTGTATTCCTCTGTTGTACCTTCATAACAAAGTCTGAGAGAGAGGAGCGGTTGCTCAATACTCAGCTGGTGCCTAAGATGGGCGGAAACGACTGAGGTGCTTGTAAGTGAGGTGTAGGTATATATATGCTGTGGATGGAGGTATACTCGTATTATGTTACCTACAATATTGCCGTGATGAACCTGAAAGGTTTAAGCAAATAAGAGTTGTAGTGCTTCCGGTGCTTCCGCGCTTTCCGAGTAAGTTCCGGAAGTGGTTCCGATGTTTCCGAGTTCGGAAGAGCGCGGGAATATTCCGGAAGTGGTTCCGGAGGTTCCGAGCTCGGAAGGCACAGGAAAGTTCCGGAAGTGGTTCCGGAATAGGGGCTCCGAGATCGGAACACGGAACAGTCAGAACTGTTGTCATTTGTCACTTCAGTACACATATCTTGTTAACCCTTGTCTATCTCGTCTATCTCGTCTATCTTGTCTTACTCGCTCCAACCTCGCTCCTCCCTATGATCTCCCTATCTCCCCCTTAACCTCTGAGCCTCTGAAATACGAGGATCCGTGAGACTGGCAAGGGCGCGACACATAAGTCCTGTGCCAATATCCTCACCCCCTCCACTCCTTGGTCTCTCTGTCCTCCAACACCTCCATACATCGCTGCTAGTCAGTGACCAATGTTGGAACCCCTATGTATCATCTCCGAATGGACTTTGGTCCACTATCTTCAGACTTGGTCCACTCCCTCTGGACTTTGGTTCACTCTCTCTGGACTTTGGTCCACCAATCTCAATCCCTCCGGATCTCTGCCGGAGTTAGACCATGGAGAAATATGGACTCTGACAATGACTAGGATCATCAGGAATATTTCACTTTGGGGGCAGATGTCAGTCATTGAATAGGGTGGCTCTCAGTCGGCCAAGTTTTTTAAAGGGAGCAGCAACCCTTGGCTTTCAGGTTGCTATTTCTATATGGGTAATCAGCACCGGCAATTACTGAGTAAACTGGAAGTAGAACGTACTGTAATTGGCCATCAGGAATCCCCTCACCAAATCTTGCAGGTCAGCGTGCAAGAGGTTCTGTACTTTGGGAATCCAAATTGTGCCGTCTGGGAGAAGGACCTTCTCGACAACATCATCTTGGCGTCTGCCTTGTGACTTCTTCGGCTTTCCAACTTTCTTCTTCTCTCAGTCTCCATCTTCTTCAGCACCCTGATCTCCATCCTTCTTTGGTGGATCAAAACATGTACTCAGATATCGGTCAAAGCTTCCCTGAATTTCCTTGGCATTCTCAAAGGATGGGCCGTCGGCAATGTCCTCATTGAAGTCATGACTACAAATAAATGAGAGGATTTTACTTAACCGTGCTGGCCATTGAGATCTTGGAAAGCTCAAAAAGGCGCATTACAACGAGCCATTCAAGCTTGCACAGAGCCTGATGGTACTTGGTCAGGGCGGCCTTCTTCTTAAAGTGGTTATACTCATCACAGCCGACTTCCCAGGTGGATTCAAGCCCAAGCTGTCCCTGGAGATGCACTACCAAGGCTTGGGTATTTTGGAGCTTAGTATAAGCAAGATCCAAACATATGCGAGCTCGGTTAATGGCAGAGCCAGTAGTGTTGAGGCTACTTAACAAAGTCTGAAGGCAAGACTGGCTGGTCTGAAGGTCCAGAGTGGAGTGGAGCTAGCAAAGACTGGAGTAGACTGGAGCTCAGTTGATGCCAATGAGGACAAAACGACTTAGTATTTACCTAGCAAAGACTGGAGTTGACCGGAGCTACGGCTATGAGTACAGGCATGAATACTAGATGTAAGAGACTCACCTCAGTCGATGCCAATGAGGACAGAACAACTGAGGTGCTATAGTATGAAGTGGAGGGTTTATGTTACAGATGCTACATTTCTCGATTACATTTCACTACCATTCATTTCCTAATCACTAACACTAGTCCCACTAGTGCACACAAAACACTACCAAAGTTATACCATAGTATTCCTTCACTTGCCAAGACTTACCTCATCAGGTCACATGATCTTAGCTAGGCTGTGCACCTCATGCCACCTCATGGTATACACATTACATCCTTATGCTTGCCTCATGACTTTCCTCTTGACTCACTTTCCCTTATCCTCCAATAGCATTAACAGCTCTTATCTAGAGCATCCTCATGGTACCCAGTGGCCGTGGTATTAACCTTATTTAGATTTCCACAGCCTTTCCACAGCTTGGTCTGTGCTTGTACTTAGCCCCTATAAATAGCCCTATGTTATAGTAGTTAGTCTCTAGTCTAGTTCTCTTGTTAGTTCCCCATGTTCTTTCTGTTCTTTCCCCTCCATTCTCATTGCTAGCAATCTACCATAGACCCTAGTGGTCTAGTGATTGTACTTGATAACAGAATTACTCATTGCAAGCGCTCTAGGATCTACTAGGCAACCTCCAGAACCTCCTATTGTCCTAGATAGGATATTGGGTCGTTACAGTTTATATAGTGTATGGTAAAGGGACACTCGTACCTCAATTAGTAGAGTAAGCGTAAGGATTGCGCCACACAATATAGTGATACGTACGCGCTCTGGAGTCTTGGAGATACGAACTCTGGAGATGGGACAAGTCAGCTATGAGTCCTCATGTCTGGAGGAGTCTCTGGACTTCAGACCTGGTGATATTTTGTCACTACTGGGGCGAACCATGCTCAAAGCCTCATTAACAGCTGTGTGTGCAGCACTCCACTCGGTTCTATGTGTCAGAACATAAGTAACATAAGCAATCATGTAACACACACAGCACCTACTTCTTCTCTTCAAGATCATCAATAGCTTGCACATAACATATCTTTATTGCTTCTCACAGAGGTAGTCGCTTGAGGGACCTGAGGTACAATCATTCCTTCTCAAGAAACCATGGAAAGTCTTCATCCATGAGATGCAATTCATCCTTGAGTAAAGCAAGTTCACTGTTAGCATGCAAACCAAGACTGTCACCTCATGATAGTGATTTTGAATGAACCATGCTAATATCAAAATTGGAATCAGCTGAGACAGCAGCAAGTAACAAGTTATGTACTGAGCACCTCATATTTGTCTTCATTCCAGAAAGCAAAGTGTTCTTTGATCACTTGATGTCAATGGAATTGTGTGGCATGATGTGTAGCTCATGCCAACTCATTGGAAGCTGGAAAAAAAAATGTGTTCACAGCCTTCACTTTCTGTGTTGCCTGTGCCTTCAATATATGTAGGGTGCCAGTCCAATTGGCACATACAGTTGTGAGCATGTCCGTGGAAAGCACCAACCATAAACCGCAAACCAAGAGCTTGTACTCGTGGTATAATACTACTGGTGCACACTGTCTTCAAGAATGCACAGCCAATGTCATACGTGCAGCCACCATTCAGACCATAAACAGAGAGAAGTCAGTTGATGATCGCAAGTGGGTACTTCACACTAAATACATTAGTAAGGTGGAATTTGTGTCGTAACATTTACAGCTTCCCACTGTTAATCATATCACAGGTGAGGAGGATAAACTGATGCCAGCACATCACAAGAAAGATTCTGGATTCTTGAAACACAGCAAATGTTTTTTTTGCACATCTGCCCGAGCATTGCGCCAATGATCTACACAATTGAATTATTCAGATTATCTGGGGTGACAACCTTCCAGTCATCATTGTAAGTTGCTGCATTTGAATCTTCATGGCACAGCTGAGTCTTCATGTGAGCCTTAGCTATGCCACAATATCGCCAAAGTAACAATCAAATATGAACCTTAGTTGCCCCAACCTCATGCTGAAATTTATTGACTTCCTCACTACTCAACCAATAGCTTGATCATACCATGTGATGGTCTTCTCGTGGGGCTATACCATAGGTGAATGTGTCCCATTGCTTCAAGCTATTGTTCCCATCAATGGAAACAAGCTAGTTGAACATGAGCTTTGTGTTACGCTTGGCCCAGATAAGGACAAGCGTAGCCTTGAAAGATGGATTCAAGGTAACAATGAGTAAGCACACACTCTGGTGGTAGTGCGAAGTCCAAGCGAAATGTTTCACTCAACAGCAGGAATGACTGGTCAAGGATTCAAAGGGCTGGTCTAAGGCCAGGGATGAGACTCAAAGACAAAAACAAGTAAAAGTGTGATTCAAGGAGATCTAAGCTAAGGTACAATGGAGAGGTATCGAGGGTATATATACCTGGGTACACAATTCAGGGTAGGCATAGTAGGGGTAGGTATAGAAGGTTATGGAAGGTGAGGGAAATATCGCTGATGTTAGCCAGGAAGTTGGTTAGTCAACCAGTCCATTCAATCTATTAGCTTGTCAGCTTGTCAGTAAATCAGTTCATTCAGTCAGGTCAGTCTATCATTGATTAGTCCATTCAGGCCTGTCAGTCTTGTCATTGGTTTCAATTACTCAGAACAAATGTAAGTTTGCTGATGTAGCTACAATGCGTGATGGACAACAAACAATGATGCATGAGTGCCGATGGCAAGTCAGCCATCTGGTGACGAGTCTGGCTGTGGCAAGACAAAACAAGATGAAATGAACTGAAGCTGTCAAAAGGCAGACAATGGGCTCGAAAGAGAGGCATGGAAACCCTGATGCAAGTGCCAATGATAACTACTACTGGAGTGAGCGTGCAAGCGACTACTCCAAGTTGACTGAGTTCAAGAAGAGCTTGGGACTGTTCACCATGTGTGGCAGGTGAGTGAGTTGTTGTCTTGGCAGAAAGGTGGTGGGCAACAGGGTGGCATGAACTTGAAGGCACAAGTGAGCACTATGGTACATGGTGGTTTGTTACACTGGGCAGTGATATTAGGGCAGCAATTTTTGCTGTGGGGTGGTACTGGAGGGGATTGAAGAAGGGGGGTGGCAGAAGTGGGAAGCATACTAGACATTATGATGGACATATTGAGAGCAAGGGGATGTCAGCAGTGGGCACTGGTCTAGGCTGCATTTGGACCTCATGAGTCCTAGAGCTGTAAGAGGCCTGGCCAGGACAGCACTTTCCCCTCCCCGCATGCCTGGCATGTGGTGTTGATTGCACATAGGAGGGCACAATGACCATGCACAGCTTCTGGGTAAGCAACAAGGAACATGGCCTCATTGGACTGGAATCTGTGGCAAGTAGCAAGAGTGAGCACACTGAACGGGACATATGTAATTGGGCAGGAGATGGTCAGTCAGACCACACTGACCTCTCTGTGAATTCGAGCCTGATCAGGGATTGCTGCTGGTGCTTGGCTGCAAAGAGCTGGTTGTTGCTCCAGGTCCACTTGGGTGGCCAGTCCTTGAGGGAAGTGTGGAGACCAAGCGCTGGGTGCCTTTGGTCCAGTGCTTAGTGTTGTAAAGTTCGGTCCAGTCCAGTTTTTGAACTTGCTAATTAGGCAACCGGTCCGAAACTGGTCCTGGGATCCCAGGGGCTGCAACCAGCAACTGGACTGAAAAATCGGTCCTAAACGGTCCAATCCATCAGTTGCAACCATTTATAACCAGCTTTTTGGAAGACTGGTTTTAGACCCTTATTCCATGGGAATCATGCTTCACAATTGTCACATGGAATGTAGTACTGACTCCGAGCTTCCTGCCAACCCAATATTCACCCAAATCAGTGTAAAGATGCTATTAGCTCTGGTGGGACAAGTCCTACTGAATAGCGTGAGAGAAAGGGACTCTTAGAAAGAGGGGAAGGTCAGTAGAAGAAGTCTGACGTAGTATACTCAGAAGTCCGGTGATGGTCCAGCAGTTTAAAGGGATAGTCCGGTAGTCCAGTGAATGTTGGAGATGGCAGTGAGATGGATTTGAGACATTAAGATGTTGGTCAATGAGCGGAAGACATTAAATGGTGACAGTGGATGGTAGACGGTAGACGGTAGATGGTGACAATTGTGGTGAGCCAAACAGAAGCTGGTTTCAACTACCAAGATACAAGAATTTTATAGTCCAGGTATGCCTGGACCCTAACTACAATCAAAAGAGACTAATAAAATGATGCCGACCCCTAAGGGTGGCAGTGATATATGTAAGTACAAGTCAATCTGTACGAAAAGAGAAAGAGTGTGCGCCGACGAAACAAACAGTAAAACGAAACATAGACTGGACTACTCCAGCGATACCAGAGTACTGGAGTAACCCTGGACATCGACGATAGGTGATGGGGTAGAGGTAGGATGATGTGGGATAAAGTCTGAGAGCATGGGAAATGCAAGATACGACCATAGAGACATACCAATCTCTACATCTGAGGGGGACTTGAATACTGACTGTCCCCAGTCAGTCACATGGTGTGCTGACTCAGCGCATGGAGTGTGAAAGTGGTGTGGACTTTGACATGTTGAGTTCTCTTAACTGTGTATCCTCTCTCTTTCCCTCTCTCTCTCATACCACTATCATGTCGCAATTCACAATGACGAAGCAAGTGGAGTTCTGATGGAATGGAACAGTGATAGGGATGAGTCATCATATAGAAGAGATAGTGTCCGAGATAAGAGTTATACAAGGTAAGTGATAAAAGAAAAGAATAGATTGTAACAGCTACTAATACACACTCGTCATCCAGGACAAGTGGGACACGGCTCGAAAGGAGGCTGATGCCCTCTACGTGGACACCAACCTTGACGATGAGGTGGCAGCTTCCATCATCCAAGCGGGGCGAGCACAGGCCGAGTGGGCAGAGTGACAGAAGGTGACCGGGGAAGCTGTGGCACCCAAGGCCACTCAAATGTCAGAGATGGAGGTTAAGGGGGTGACAGGGGATGAGATACCAGAGCTGGGGAAGGCAGCTGCGTCGTCAGGTGCACCGTCCGTGACCTCGTTGCCCAAGGTACGTGGCACTGAACTGTCAAAGGTCATTGCTAATCATCGACACAGAGGAGGCAGTCGGATAAGAGCAAGGATGAAGAGGAAGACACAAATACGCAGCGGAAAAAGACTGCTACCGCCGAGATGTCGAAACCTTGCCCACCACCTGTTGTCAAGGCGTGCAACAGCTGCAAGAGGGCAGGGGTAGCCGATGAGTGCGCGAAGGGAACAGGAACAGTGTGCCTACGCTGCAATCGCCTAAAGGCGAAGTGCAGTTGGGCAGTGGGACGGAACGCTCCCCGGAGGAAGACAACAGTGGTGGTAGAGACAATGAAGGGTAAGTCACTGAGTCAGTTCATCAGCTCAGGTCTAATTGTCAGGAGTAGAGGTGAGACCAGTCCAGGCCGCAGCCAAGTCTGGCCCCAGGAAACAGGTGGACTCGCCAATCGTCCTCGACACCAATGACGACATTGAGGAGGACGAGATGCCTGTCAAGGCAAGGGGGAAGGGGAAGGTGCTGGTGAAGGCAAGGGAGAAGGGGAAGGTCCCAGTGAAGGCAAGGGGGAAGGGGAGGGTGCCGGTGAAGAAGATGAGCGGCCAGACATTGGCACAGAAGAGGCGAGCTCAGCTTGCTCGCCACCTCAACACTCTGCATTCCTGGATGTACCTCATCCAGGCCAACCTCAAGGTGCTGGAGGTGGAACAGGACAAGGTTTTGGCTAAGCTGAGTTAGGTGGTTATAGAGCTGGAGGATTGGGACGAGTAGAGTACCCTCATAGCCGTAGTTTGTCCTTGTAACACCATGTATCATATAGTCTGAAAAAAACATATGTATCTGTCCAGTCGAGTAATGGAGTGAATGAAGAAAAGAAAGAAAGAAAGAAAGAATAATGAGTAAGAGGAAAACATATGAGAAGGCAGTGTGAGACATGAGAAAGAGGTTTAGCGAGAGAGATGATTCATTCGAGAATGTTTCTGTTTTTGTCTGTATTGCATTTTTCTGATTTTTATTGGTTCTATTTCATATAGTATTTCTATCGGTCTGTTTTTAGTCATTTGGATGGCAGAGAGGAGGAGAGTCACCATCAGCAAAACAGTGATTTTGGCACAGTAATGTCCTCACTGTACAACATTGTATGCTACTGTACAGCTCTGTACAGACATGTACAGATCTGTAGTGAACAAATCTGATTGTATCAGCTTTCTAAAGTGTAATTTACACTAATTAAGACACTGTGGGCCACTGTGAATAGTTATTTATGCTTTACAACGACTTTTTGAAGTCTGTACAGCACTGTACAATGGGGACCTTACTGTATAGTCACTTCTGAAATTGCTGATGACCAGTTTAATCCTGGGGTAAAATGGAGACTATAGTACAGATAGCACAGGGGAAAGATGGCTGGACTCATCTGTATTGACCAAGTCCGGTGGTTCTTCATCAATCTCTTTGATGTCTGCCCCTGCCATTTTGTCCAAGTTATTGTTGTCTAGACCGGTAAGGTCAGTACCAGGCACAGCAGAATAGAAACAAGGATAGTAGGGGACAAGGTGGAAGGCTGCATATTGACAAAATATCACCAAGTCCGAAGTCCAGAGACTCCTCTGGACATGAGGACTCGTAACTGACTTGTCCCATCTCCAGAGTTCGTATCTCCGAGACTCCAGAGCGCGTATGTATCACTATATTGTGTGGCACAATCCTTACGCTTACTCTACTAATTGAGGTACGAGTGTCCATTTACCATACACTATATAAACCCTCCACTTCATACTATAGCACCTCAGTTGTTCTGTCCTCATTGGCATCAACTGAGGTGAGTCTCTTACATCTAGTATTCATGCCTGTACTCATAGCTGTAGCTCTGGTCTACTCCGGTCTTCGCTAGGTAAATACTAAGTTGTTCTGTCCTCATTGGCATCAACTGAGCTCCAGTCTACTCCGGTCTTCGCTAGCTCTGCTCTGCTCCGCTCCGGACCTTCGAACCAGCCAGTCTTGCCTTCAGACTTTGTTAGGTTATGAGCCGTGTTAGCGCAAGCTAAATCAGACAAGCTTGAAACGACTCAAACACTTGTGCACCCCTCAGCACATGCCTTACTGTTCTTTTGGAATGACCTCCGGCTACCAGCTACCTTCGGCTACCAGCCATCTGACACCTGTCAAAAACTAAATCTTCTTCTGTCAACTCTAACCGATCCTGTCACTCAAACATGACATCGGATACCATCCAAAATGACGACATTCTAACGGGACCTGAAACCTTCCCCCTGTGGAAAGTAAAGGTTACCCGAAAACTCCACACAAATAAAGTACATGGAGTCGTCACTGGAACATATGTAAAATCAACCCTCGCAACTGGAGTATCAGCTTCGGATGTCCGTGAGTGGTCAGAAAGTGATGAAAAAGCCCATGACATCATACAGGAATGCCTCTCCGACGCTCTCCTGCTCAAGACGGAGTCCTGTACCTCCGCAAAAGAACTTTGGGACAAACTCCAATCGCTCCTAGACACTCTGAGTGTCTCCTCTACATTCTACATATTTCAGCAACTCTTCAATATGAGCTGGGATGGCAACTCCGAAGTATTGGAGCACATCGCTTCACTCCGCACCTCCGAATCTCGGCTCACCAGCATGAAATTTGCCGTCGACTCCAAAGTCATGGTGTTCATCCTTCTCAACTCCCTCCCGAAGTCTACAACATGGGAACTGTTCAAGTCCTCCCTCATCAACACTGTGGAGGACAGAAAATTAACCTTTGACGCCATAGAAACTCGGATCATTGCAGAGGATGCCCATCTCTGATCAGCTGGACACTCGGAGTCTGCCATGAAGGTCTTCGGAGCACAATGGACACAACCTCCAAATGCCTCTGCCTGGTGTGAACACCACCTCTCCCCCACGCACAACTCCGGAGATTGCTACCTGTATATAGCATGGGTTGAGGAATTGAGAAAGGGAGGTTTTAAACAGCTGAGAAAAGGAAAGAAGAAGGCAAATCTGGCAGAAGGAACTCCGGATACTCCGGAGTCCACACACATAGCCAGTGCAAATGTATCGCAGTCCCTAATCAAACACATTCAGGCCTACTCATCGTCTGAGCAAAGTGATAGTGGGAGAAACACACTAATCATTGACTCCGGAGCATTGTCTCACATGGTTCCTCACTGATCCTGGTTCTAAACATACCATCTGCTAAACCCGCCATGTCTGGTAACCCTCAGAGATAACTCCAAAGCACATGCCATAGGCATTGGAACAGTACCCCTTGTATCACAAATCTATGGACAAACCTACGAAGTGGTGTTATCTGATGTTCTACTTATTTCGAAGTTCCATCTTTCGCTCATCTCTGTAAACCGACTCACCTCCAAAGGCCTTTCTGTGACTTTTCCAGCGAAGTCCGATGCATGCTACATCTGAAAAACACCAACCTTGTTGCCAAGCATAGGAGCGGTCTGTACCATGCAAAGGTTACTCCGAGTATTCAGAAGGAGGCTGCTCATGCAACTGTTGATGTCAACCTCCTCCACCGCCAAATGGGCCATATCTCCGTTGACGGTATTCAGAGCATAGTCAACTCTGGTCAGCTCCGAGGCATTGACACCCTTACTGGAACATCCATATTCTGTGTGGTGTGCACACTCGGAAAGATGAAGAAACTCCCTTTCAAAGTTCTGACCCAAGGAGGACCCTCGGACCACTTGCCCACTGGAACTGATACACACGGACATCGGAGGACCTATAACTCCGAGATCACACGAAGGGTACAGATTCTGGCTAGTCATTGTTGATGACTTCAGCCGTTTCCCCTGGATCTACTTCATAAAACACAAAAATGAAGCTCTTCAGATCTACAACCAATGGAAATCAGATGTGCAAACCCTCCTCTGGTCAGAAATTGGACAAGAGGACTTCTCCGAGTCCTACACGAAATTCGTCCGGAGTGACAGAGGAACGGAATACACCAACAAGGCATTCCAAGACCAACTCCGAACTGATGGCACAATCCACGAGACATCTGCTCCCTACACTCCGGAGCAAAATGGTCTGGCTGAACAAATGAACCAAACATTGGCCACACTGGCGAATACCATGTTGGAGGAGTCAAAGCTCCCGAAATCCTTCTGGGTTGATGCCATGTCCACTGTCACTTACATCTCCACACGCAGTCCAACCTCCAGACTTGCTGGAAATGTACCCTATCAAATTTTCTTCAATTGCCAAGTCGATCCGACTCTCTTCTGCCCCTTCAGGTGTCCCACCTATGCATACACACCCAAGGAGCAGCGGGGGGGAAAAAAAAATCTGATCGCATGGAAAGAAATGTATCATGATCGGGTACACTCATGGGCAACAAGCGTACAAACTCCTCGACATTGAATGCCGGACCATCATCTCCAGCTGTCATGTCACTTTTGACGAATCCATAGATCGCCGATTTCCTCTGTTATCGTCCCACCAGCTAAATTTTTCTTTATGTCTTCCACAGTCCAACTGTTTTTGCAGTTTTCACCTTCACTCTCAAACACTTGAAGAGAGCTTGGTATTGTTCCTGCAATGTATGAAATGTCTGGATCGAGTCAGCGAAAGCTAATAGCGATGGCATGAGCTGCACATTTTTAACATATGACTTGATAGGCATATGAATCTGCATTTATAGTCTAACATTCATTGTTGCATATATCTAATTCATTCCAGAAGGCATTACCATTCGCAGCTCTCATACATATGTATGATATGGACAGTCAACTAATGGCATCAGGGAGAGCAGAGATCTGTGACTGCAGTAGAAATACATTGTGAAATAGGAGTTCAGTGATTTCATTATCAGCAAGTGGAGAAAGCTCATCTTGCAGGAGACCAGAAGCATTGGTGGTAAACCCCCAATTGCCATTTTCTGCAGAATTGATATTGGGATCAAGATCGATGCTGGATTGAAGGACGAACAACCTGCATAATTTGTAAATGAGATGGAGCAGACACCGGGTCATGGTAGATATATTTGCAATGATGATCAGGCAGTGGCTTGGTGGTGGTGTTAGTAATGCATATATATATGTACATACTGGAAGCACTCAAACAGTTCAAACATGCCTCCAAGTGGAAGTGTCCAATCATACTGACACATCTGGAGAAGCTGCAATATAATTATCTAGAGTATATTGCTGAAAGATGCACAATGTTGGAACAATACTACAGTGTGTATCTTGTGGTCATACATGTTCTCTTAAGGAGATAGTTCCATGCTTGGTGTTTGGTTGCTCTTTAAAAATGACACAATCTTGTAATTTCCTGACTTAACCTCTCTCTCCAGTACCTAACCTTATTATAAATAACACACTTATTACACAATCCAAATGTCTACCAACATCTATTGACATGTTTTATGAGCCTGCCATCCTCCCCAACCTGTTCCCTGCTGTCCCAAAATGTTCTCTACTGGGAACATGCCTTCATCCACTTGGAAACATGGGTGTTATGCATACACTGGACTTTACCTTCCACATCTTCAAGTGTAGTGAATGGACATCAACTGGAATCCTTTTAAAGTTTTAAAAGTGTCACTCAAACTTGACCTCAACAGTGATCTCTCTTTTGCTGCACCCTTTTTGGCAGCTGAACACCATTAGAGACATCATGTAATGATTTAGCTTGAAGAGAGCTATTTCCTTGGCCGAATCATGTTTCTTCACCTCAACAACAAGTACAATGGGGTCACTGTTCAACACCCAGATTGCTATGATGATGAAGTTGGGGATATGCCTCTTACTCGATGCTCAGTTGGCTGACCCTATGAGTCAGCAGTTTAACTAATGAACCAATTTAACTAATAGACTTATGCCACAGTGGTAACAAACAATGGATCAAAACATGGGGAGTCAGAGTCTGCAAAGATACAATCTGGTAACCCTAGATGGACTTGGAAACTAGTGATGTCACTGTAGGTAACATCATTATTGAAGCCAAGAAGTTGGAAGTAAGCCTTGGAATCCTTTTCTTGGTGATTACAATCTAATTAAACACTACCAAGCTCTGCCCTCTCTGCATTGGCGTACCACTGGCCAAGGCCACTCGTGGCCCAAATCAGTGCTACAGGTTGAAACACCTAAATAGTAATAGGGATAAAGCAGAGTTGCAGTTGATTAGAATCACTGATTGGGGTAGTCTCCTTGGTAAATACTCCCCCAGAGTTGAAAATCCAGCCAACTCTGAGGTCTCTGGCTGCTGAGAACAAGAAGTTGAAAGAAAAGCTAGATACCCCTGACAAAAAGGTAGAGGAAATGGTCACTGAGCTGAGAACACTCAAAGAAGCTCAAACCAAACCAAAACCTAAGCAGGATGGGAAGGAGAAGGGAAAGGGAAATAAGGAAAGGCCAAACAAGGAGAAATCACATGAATTCAAGGGAGAAAAAAGGGATACCACAGAATAGAATCCTCTATCACACCCTAGAATAGAATCTCCTTGCAAAGCCAAGTACCATAATATCAGAATAAGTTTCTGAACCACAATGTGTGAAAGTGCCAAAAGTTAAGTATGCCCCCACTATATGTAAAAATGAATATAGGATGTAAATAGTTGGGATCTGGGGGCATTCTCCATGCTTTTAGCATGTTTGCCAGATGGATGTGATGTGAAAGGGTCTACTGGGCCCACAATGCATTAAAAGACCAAAGGGTTGGCTGGACCATCCAGGTGATCTAGCATGTGCTAGTCCTCCCCAGAAAAAGTTAATTAACAAGCTGGTCCTCATAGTCTGATCAATGTCTGGTGGTGGTGGTGGTGGTGGTGGTGGTGATGGTTGGTTAAAGCATGGACATTACATGGGGTACAGCCTTGGCCTTAGTGTTATCTTCTATGTGGATGCATCTTCTGGATCCTGGCACTCTACTTTCTACACACATCATGAGTACAATACTTCTACACAAGGCATTCTGTCCAACAAGGACCACAGGAAGTCTCCATTTGTCAGGCATGGAAAACACTCTGTGTCAACAAAAGTAAGGGAAAGCCTCATACAAACATATGAGGGTGAAAGGGAGGAACAATTTGTAATCTTCAATATTGGCTCAATCATGGTATCACAAGCCTGGAAGGAACTCAAAGATTTCCTCAATCCTGAGATATTCAAAGGAATACTCTCACTCAAAAAAATCACACCTAAAAACTGGCCACCAAAATATGATATGACAGTCACAAAGGAAATAGTCTTTGGATTGAAAAGAACAATCAAGTCTATAACTCAACTTAGGACTTGGAAATTTGCATAGGGAATACATGGTAGAAAACTCTAGATGGAAAACATGACCACTAAGTTTGTGGCAGATAGACTACTGGAGACCATGGAGAGATAGAGACTCCAACCAAAATCCCAAGCCACAAGGTCTAGTTCAAGAGGAATGGTGACACCATGTTACCACACTCAATGTCAATGGTCTATCTAGCAAACAACTAGAAGTGATCGATCTCCTGACAAAAGAATAGATTAGCGTATGTGCCATACAGGAACTCTTGTCTCCCCAAGGAGTATACCAGTAAAAATTGTTGGATATACTCACTATACACAACACTGGGAAATGGCTTTAGAGGCCAGTCATTGCCCATAAAGAACAATTTATCCTGATACTGCCAGCAGAGAAGAAAACCTGTATATTCATGTCAAAGTAATGGGCCTACCAGGCATCATGCAACTGATACATATTATCGCAGTATATCCCCCATCAGGTGGAGTGTACCAAAGACAAAGAACTGAAATGGTAGCAATGTTAAGAGCAAAAATGCTAATTGAAGCAGACTAGCCACTTGCTGGATCAACTCAGGATGACTCTGGAGTTTACAGTGAGTAACCAAGATGATATTGAGAGGGGTAACAATGTTCTACTGACCTGGAGTCCACAGTGAGTAACCAAAGGATACAATGTGGCACTCCAGGTGTTACGATCTATTCTTTTCTTATTGCTTACCTTGTACAATGTTTATCTCGGACACTGTTTCTTTTCTACGATGACTCATCCTTATCACCATTTCATTCCATCGGCATCCTGACGGAACTCCACTTGCTTCATCATTGTACTTTTCCTTCACCTTCTATATCATTCTCCCACTTTCTATGCTTGCCCTAAACTTCCCTTCCATGTAGTATATAAACTGTCATTTATTGCTCCATGTAGCTCTTCACTCTTGAGCTCCTTTGTATTCCTGTATCTTGTACAAATCCATCACTCTTGTGATCTCCACTTGAACTCTACTGGTATCAGCCCAGTACCCTTGAACCTTTGAACCTCGTGTGGACGACCCCATGAGCTCCCTCAATTCCTTGTAGTGGACATTACTTCTATAAGACCTTGTCGTACTTTTGACTTGACACTCTCCTCGTTCTTACTTCACAAAGGCTACGCTCGTACCTACCCGGTCCAAGCGTAACATCAGGGAGCAGAAGTTGGGGGTAGATTACAAGGAGAGGGCACAAACAAGTAGGAACATACTTGATAAATAATCAATGAATGCAACCAGAAGCTCAGTGAGGGAAGAGAAAAACATAATTAAAATCTTGAACAGCATGGTCCCAAGATGTAAGAGAATGTATAGTTGGTATGAATGGCTGTATGACAGCGAAAGAAGAGTACAAAGAAAGTGTGTGGATATGTTCATTTTCACTCTAATATGTGGGGATAACTTAGATCCCATTCATATATAAGCAAGGGTACACCATTCACATTTGCATTGTTGAACCTCACTAACAGGTTTTATTTTGTGAATTTCCATAGGAGGTCAATCTGTGTGAGTCTTTGATAATGACCCATTGTCGTAATTTCTGGGAAGTACTATGGATCCCTTCATCAAAGTGGCCCAAACCATTGTACCACGACCATGTAAATGTTTCTGAGATAAAAGTCAGTTGTTTCAAAAATAAAAGTAGATTGTCCCCTCACTGCTCTCACTGGCCCATCCATGCAACCAATGCTCCTCTTCTTGCCATTGTCCCAAAAGTGTAACAACCCAAGATCCTATTGCTGGCAAGGTACATATCTGTTCTGTTTCATTTATCTTTGGGTTAGGTAAGTCATGCTGTCATTTCTAGTGGTTTTGCATTACTCACTAATCTGTTCTTTGAATTTCCTGGCTGGGGGTACATAATATCAATATGCCCTGTCCATCACCTGCTTTTGTCGCTCATGGGTGTCCTTGGTGGTATGTGTTACATTTTACCCCTTTTCTTTCTTCTTCGTCGCTACCCGCTCCTCACTTACCTTTCCTCTTACCGCTCCTTACCCATCCGCCCACAGCATATGTGTTCCTAATCTATAGATCCTTTCCTTGTCTTGTCCTTGAAACCATCCTTGAGTAGCTCTTCATTCTTCATCGCTACTTATCCACCATTAGCCCATGTTATCGCTTGTCCCTCTTTGTACCCTTACAAGGGAGCTCTACTTGTGATACTTATCAACTGGACTACTTACATCGTATGACTCCTACTTACCTTTCTCCTCATACGATATACTCCTTAGTACTGGTACCTTGACCCTTGTATTCTTGTACCTTGTACAATCTATCGCTCTTGTGGTCCCCACTTGAACCGTTGGTAATCAGCCCAACCTCTTTGAAACCTTGAACCTCGTGTGGACGACCCCACGAGCTCCTTGATCCCTTGTAGTCTTCGTCCTACTCTGAAGGACGTTACTTCTATAAGACCTCGTCGTGCTTCTGAGTCAACGCTCTCTTCGTTCTTCGTTTCACAAGGGCTATGCTCGTACCTACCCGGTCCAAGCGTAACAGTATGCTCAGCAGTGTATGCTTGCATTTGGTATGGATAAGTGATTATTTCATCATCCCATGTGTAATATGACTTGGGATACCTACTAACTAAGTTTCCTTTGTTGTAGTCCTCTCCCTCATTGTCATTGTCATCTGAGCTGTTGGTCATATCAGGTACCATGTAGTATACTGATCTGCATTTGTGGCAAGTGGTATCTATGTCTCATATTCACTATTAGACTCATTAGAGTCAGCATCAGAGTCAGTATCAGATTCTGTAGAGGAATGATTCTGAGTGTCTAGAGTGTCTACCTTTCAGCTGTCTGGCATCAAAGTGTTGTCTGTGAAGTAGGATACTCATTACTGAGTGAATGTCATTCATGGGAAAGGGCTTAGATATATCTCTGTTAGGTTTCCTGCAAGCAGATAAGTTTCTACTTTGTCCTTCAAAGTGATAGGTAGTCCTATCCAGAAGTACATTTTTTACTCCTGGCTGCAAATGACCTTCTTGGTCTTAAGCCATTCTGCAATGGTAGTGTACTTTTGTATGTATCTAGTTGGTGAGAGGCCTGATGTAGCTCTTGTGGGCAAAGTGACAAAGGTCACCTAGGTTGTAGTGAGTGTCTTCATGATCAGCATCATAGAATTCAAGTATATAAGGTCTCAAGCCATCCCAGTCATCACTCTTGTATTCAGGAAGATATTCTTGCACTTGTTTGTGTCAGTGGTGACATTGCATGGACAACAAAGGTCATCATATCAAGCAACTTAACTAATTGGATCCCTGGACATTCTTCCTTTCCTGATTGTTAGTCAAGGGTAAAAAGGTTGGCTTCATTCCTAGCTGATATAGATTCTAAGTAGATAATGAATTTGTAGACTATTCCTAGTGTTACTAACTAAAGAATTGCTGGAGATACTAGCTATAGATGTGTACAGACTCTATGATAGTCTAGTTTGTGTAGGGATTCTAAAGCTAATGGTGTAGCTGTCCAGGGTGTGAATAAACAATCTGTCACATCCCAGATTTCACCAAGTCCAACTCCAGTCGACTCCGGACTATACCAGGCAATCCTCAACTTTGGAACAATGGACATTATGGAGTTGTGACTCCAGATGGAAACATTCTTATTATCTCCTTTCATTCTAGTTCTAATTCTACATTTTAGTTCATACAGCCCTGAATTCAGATTTCTATTTGTTCCATTCTCCATTCTATTCATCCTATGTACATTCATTGCCTTCGCTTAGTGTTACGATTGCTCTCAAGCTATAATGGACTTAACATTTTTCTTTCAATTCAACCCCTATCTATTTCCTTCATGCATTCACATGCATTCCTTTCATCTCCGCTCTATCGCTTCTATTCACACATGCGTATCTAATCTCCCACATCCATGCTTCTCATTCACATTAGATCTGCATTGCATCCTCATGCTGCCACAGCGTACATGCACATCACGCATGTCCACTACATGCCTTTACCTCATGTTACCCGGTACCAAGGATACTTACCATATATAGTAGTAGCACTGCTTGGTCCGTGCACACATGTACTTAGTATATAAACCCCAATGCAGCGCCAGAGAACACTAGTCTTGTTCTCTTGGAGTTTCCCCTACAGGCAACTCTTCTCATTCTTCTCTCTTGTCTTTTTCTCTGTGCAAGCGACCTAGCACAAAGCTTCACTTAGTAGGTTCTATTCAGTTTCCAGTCTGGACCTCACCCGGACCTGTAGTATATAAACCTCTGTATTCCTTCATTGTAACTTCAGTTTGAATATCAACTATAGTCTCCTCTATTCAAGTCTGACCTTCTCTCTCTCTCCATCCTCTCTGTTACGCTTGAACCGGGTAGGTACGAGAGTAGCCTTTGTGAAGTAAGAACAAGGAGAGCGTCAGGGCAAAAGTACGACGAGGTCTTATAGAAGTAACGTCCTTCAGAGTAGGACGAAGACTACAAGAAATCGAGGGAGCTCGTGGGGTCGTCCACACTAGGTTCGAAGGTTCAAGGGTACTGGGCTGATACCAGTAGAGTTCAAGTGGGACCACAAGAGTGATGGATTTGTACAAGGTACAGGAATACAAAGGAGCTCAAGAGTGAAGAGCTACATGGAGCGATAAATGACAGTTTATATACTACATGGAAGGGAAGTTTAGGGCAAGCATAGAAAGTGGGAGAATGATATAGAAGGTGAAGGAAGAGTACAATGATGAAGCAAGTGGAGTTCTGTCGGGATGCCGATGGAATGGAATGGTGATAAGGATGAGTCATCATAGAAAAGAAACAGTGTCCGAGATAAGCGTTGTACAAGGTAAGCGATAAGAAAAGAATAGATCATAACACTCTCTCTCTAAAATATGAGGACATGGACTTGACAAGGGTGCAACAATAAGTCCTCCACCAACATCCTTATCCCTCCATATCTCCATACCTCCATTGACCTCCATTGAACCTCCGTGCCTCTTAGACCCTTGGACCTCCACCAGACTTGAACCCAGAAGAACTGGACTTGACACATTCATCTCTTTCACAATCGAAATTCATACAGAGTTGGTGTTTGGTTGGATGCAATTAATTTGTGGATCTAGGTGAGGGAAGTGAATACAAGTATTTCATTATTTGTGCACAGTTGACCTGTTTTCTGTGTCATTAGCTGTGATCAAGCAGTGTGAGAACCCTGCATTGTTGGAGCCTCATATCATGACCAACTCCAGACATCAAAGTCTCACTAGTACTACAATTACAATCTCATGTCAATTCACTGCATAACAACTAATACTCACATCACATCAATGCAAGATCAATCCTCACAGAATACACTACTGTGATGAAGCTTTTGGCATGGAATCACTTCCATGGGACCACATCTGGAGCTGGTTGACAGCACAATATCTGGTGGGCTGAATTCAGGTATATATATGGCTCTGGTAGGTATTGCATTGGCTCTTGTCTCTTGCTTGTTTTTAACATGGTGACATAGTAGATGATCCCAGCCGAGCAGCCATCATCAAGTGACATACTTAGCCAAGAAAGGATACATAGAGGGTAAAATAGTAATGGTAAGTAAGAATATTATGTCTGAAATCTTGTTTGACTTTTTATCTTGTGAACATGACTGGTAACTAATTTCTATGATTAGGGGTCTAAAATGGCCATTCTCTATCAATGTTTCCACTTATCACAACATGCATATTCTCCCAGCATATTGGACACTTTTTGACATCAAACATTAGAGGTTCCTGAAACAGTTTGAATGCAATGATATTCTAATTGGTGATCCTGATCTGTGTTGATGCCATTCTGAGCCATATGGGATCATTGCTGTATGCTGAACCTAAATGACTTGAATTCCTGCACCGCTGGGAGAACATAAACAATGTGCCACTTGAAGATAGGAAAATGAGGTCTTAAGGTGTATATGGCTGAGTGATAGCCTTCCATCAGAACCTTCAGTTTTGTCTCATTGCTGAGCCCAATGACATCATTGCCAAGGATATGGATACATATATGAACGATATCACCTAGGGCACCCATGAGCATGAAAAATAATAACCAGGGAATACCCACCATAGGTTTTTGCCCACTTGGCATAGGTCAAATAAGGTGATCCAAAGTCAAAAGTCTACTGCACTCCAAATGAGTGATATGCTTCAAGTCCAGGGGCCGGGAGGATAAGGCTTGTGGTGTAATCTGTGTTTGTGTAGCCCATATAGAAGACACCGCAGCGAGTGCTACAGCACAAAAGACCAGGAGGAAACCTATATTTGTATCAAGGGTAGGAGCACATTCATTGCAATCCGCTAGCAACTTCCAGTCAATGTCCTGGATAGAACTTGACACTTGGAGAACACGTACCAAATTCAATGGTTCCAAAAATGCGGCAGCTCAGTACTAGTGTTCTCAATCAACTTGACAGATGAGTCAGATCACCTCGTGTCATGGGGTACTGTTTCATATGGACGTACTTACTACGAACCGCCAATCTACAGTGGCTCAAACAACTGTCCCAATGTTTGCAGGCTTTTTACTAAACACGATAATCCCCGATATCCCCTAACCCTCGCCCTAACATGTGAGTGTATGAAATAAGGTACTTACTCTTGGCTTTCTATAGACCCAAGGGTCAAGGGATTTGAATAGAATTTGATGAAATGGCACCCATTTCAATATAACAACTCATTGGGACAGTTGTTTGACTTTGTACAAGATAGGGTATTTAGTACTTGGTATGACCTCCCTTGGCCTTAATAACTGCTTGAATCCATCTAGGCATGCTTTCTATCCATTTCTGACATTCCTTCACAGAAATCTTCCCCCACTCTACCACCCTCCTATCCCATAACTGATGAACCCCTATGGGAGTCCTTTCATAATCTGAAAGGCATTTTTCGAGATGACCCCAAGTGTGTTCAATGGAATTGAGGTCTGGAGACTGAGCAGGTCAGTCCAGAAGCTTGATATCTTGGTCCTCAAACCTGATCTTGGCTCTTCTGGAGATGTATTTCAGATCATTATCCTGCTGGAGAATGACTTGATCTGCAGAAATTCCATGTTTTGCAGCAAGCCTCCCTCCAAAATGGTCACATACTGTTCAGCATCCATCCTCCCCTGAACCTCACTCAAAGCTCCTGCACCATTCCACCCAATACAGCCCCATACCATGAGTGATCCTTCTCCAAACTTGACTATATCTTTGACCTCCTTGGAAGTTAGCTCCTCTTCCTTCATTTTCCTTACATATTCCTGTCCATCTGACCCAATTCCATTGATTTTGGTCTCATCTGCCCAGACAACCCTCTTCCAGTCTCCACAGTCAAATGCTGGTACTTGAGAGCAAGACCAATCTCCTCTTTCTATGAGTAGTAGAGAGAAGAGGCTTTTTCTTTATTACCACAGCCTTTAGAGAGGCCTCCTTGAGGGTATTCCTTACTGTCTGTGGACAGACAGGAGTGTTGATAATGGAATCAATAAAATGAGTGGCCTGAACAGCATTGCTGGCCTTTCTGGTAAGGATTTGCTGGACAATAGTGTATTTATGGATAGAAGAGAGTTTGGAAGGACAGCCACCACAATGGTTTTCTTTCTCTAGTTGGATTTCTGAAGGGCCCTGGCCACAGTAGACTTCCCTATGCCAGTTTGGGATGCAAATTTCTGGCAGAAAAGATCAAGAGAAGCAGGAGAGATAATTTTATCTCTTTGAGCAGCAGAGAGATTTTTCATGGTGGGAATGAGGGATTCATTTGTGAGGGCAGGATTTGTATATGCTGTAGAATAATTAATTATATAATGAGGACATAATATAGTCATTATCTAAGGTATGTTACCATCTTACAGCATTCCAGGGTCTGATATATGTAATAAGAATTCAAAGTCAAACAACTGTCCCAATGAGTTGTCATGTTGAAATGGGTGCCATTTCATCAAGTTCTATTCAAATCCCTTGACCCTTGGGTCAATAGAAAGCCAAGAGTAAGTACTTTATTTTATACACTCACATGTTATGGCAAGGGTTAGGGGTTATCGGGAAATATCACATTTAGTGAAAAGCCTGCAAACATTGGGACAGTTGTTTGAGCCACTGTATGTGTGAAAGGCCCCTCTGATTGGGTTAGAATGTGTGGGCAGCATGACAAGTCACAAGACCATGGGAGAACCAGGATTCTGGCATGAGGATGTGTGGTAATGAAACAGTGCAGTCGAAAGGGGGTGACCAGAAAGGGACTGAATTTGACAGAATGTAAACCTGCAGGAGTGGCCACAAAGCCACAGGCTGGAGTGTGTGCATATGGTATTCACAGACTACGAGCAGGGTCACTCCATCATGAATGTGCTCCCTGAGCTCGTTGAGGCGAGATTGTTGACAGTTGTTGTTTCCCATCGGGCAACACTCCACAATGTGAGGTGTCTGTGGTATGCCATTGAGCCTGATCTCCTGGAGAGCCTGATGAAGATGTCAGTGAAAAATGCTTTCATCGTATAGGACGAACTTGAAAGCACCTCGGAGCATGATGGCGTTAATCAGGATGAGGCTGTGCAATGGTTGTCCTCAACATTGTTGGGCTGCTTCACGTCATAGCAAGCTGGTTTAACCCTAAGGATGTGGTTGAAAGTGAGCAGCTCATGGCGGGGAAGAAGATGACAGACACTCAGGCAAATGGGAGTGCGATGTCGGGATCGGTGTTCATCCAGCCTGTACTGGGAGATGAGATGTCCAGGACTTTGCCATCAGTGAGATAGATCAATGAGCACGCACCCGATGGGAAATCTGCAAGCAGGACTGGATATGTTTCTCAGTGCCATAGACGCCTTTTTCGAGTGTACGAAATGGAGTCAGTGTGTCTGCATGGTTGTGGGTGGAGGAGACAGAGGAGGACAGGAAGGAAAGATCACAGTAGTGTCGCCATGCAGAAGGAACATGGTTGAGGTACTGCTGTCGACGCCGAAGGCGAGCACGATGGTGTCACCCCACCACTCCTTGGTGAAGTTCAAAAGCAGAGTTTATTTCTGACATGTTCCAGTTTATAAGCCTTACCTCCACATTGCACTATCCTTTCTCTTCCCACTAAGTACTTAGAAATTATATCGAGCACATGTGTTATAATGTACGAGCCAGTCGAAAGGATGCAACATTGCACTGTCCTTTCTCTCCTCCCACTACCTAGACTTCCACTGAGTACTTAGATTCAGAAGTTAGATGTAATTATCCTGTGACAACTAGAACTAGAATAGAAATGTGCATGTGAGTCTGCTCTGGACTCTTTCACAGAAAAAGAACTTGATTTCCACTTCAGAGTGAGCCGCAATTCATGCACCATTTAAGTATGGCAGCCCACCAGAGTGGGGCGGACCCTAGCATTGCCATTTTGGCATGCAAACGTACTACCTGACAAGGTACGTTCCAGTTCATAAGGGGTTGCTTAACATTAACGCGATACTTTTCTTCCTCCATCATAGACAACTTGGAGTATAGGAGAGACACTACTTAGTGTTCGAAAGTCCAGTTGCAGGACCGTTAAAAGACCAAGGACTGGACCAAACCAGACCAATAAAGACCATAGTTCAGTCTTGGTCTGGTCTGGTCTTTGACGGTCTTGGTCTTGGTCTTTCAGATTTTTAAAAATTCACAGACGGGCAAAAAACCAGTTGCAACTGGTCTTTTTGGGCAGCCGATGACATACCACGATGACCCCCTATATACCCTATTTTCTTCGGATTTTCCCACATTTCTCTGGAATTTATTCACCCACATTTGGTTTTACCATAGACTATAAAACATGCGACCCGGAAATGGGCATATCTCAGCCATTTATGGACGGAATCGGCTGACTAAGCGCTCCAAATGTAGCCTAGGGTCCGTACCACAATTCCCCCAGCCATCACTAAGCATCACGTGGCCGTCATTACATCGAAAAAGACTGGTTGCAACTGGTCCTAAGACCATAAAAGACCATTCAGTACCAGTTTTCATCAATTCAGTCCGGTCTTTTTTGGCCCTCCTTCCTTTTTAGGACCGGTTCAGTCAGGTCTTTCCATATAAGGCAAAAAGACCGGACCAGACAGGACTTTTAAACACTAACACTACTAGCCTAGGTAGAATAACAGTGCAAGTCGTTAATTCCTATCCCACCTAACTTCATCTGAGGCTCATTGCAGGACATCGTGTTAAGCGGCAGAGGAAACCACATTCATTTTTGAACCCTATTCCTCATGCTTACGTTGAATGGGTTGGTTCCCTTTCTTGACGCTCGAGTGTATGTTAAAATTTGTAAATGCTAGCCTAGAATCCTACCACCACTTGTACGTTATCCTGATATTACAGCCATGGAGGATGTGGGAGATGACTCACTCGGTGGAATCGACATGGATATGTGCACTCTACTTTCTAAGCGATTACGGGTTGGGAACTTCCAGGATCGGGCAGTGGGATCCTACATGTTCATTGGTCCATGTGACCAATTCGTTTCCTTTGCAACCCAATGGCTTAATATCGTCGTCATTAGTGGTCTCGTTCCGCAGCCCACTCTCCTCGAACATGGTGTGAATGCACCATTGCTGGACATGCAAAGGGTATGGGGTAGCTGGAAGATACTCGGTGCATCCCCTCACTATATTCCCTCCTCTTCTCCCTGACGTCTTTCAGGTATTTCATGTGGCTCTCCTCCTGCCTGCAGCGCCCACCTTCCCTCCCTCACCCATGACGGCGTTGGATCCCATCTGGGTTCCATGGCAGCCTAGATTTCCTGAAGCTCTCATCACAACTACTGTAGTAATGTATTAGTCGCCTTGTAGTACATTGATGTGCCAGTAGTACTAGATTAAATGATAGTACTCAGCACAAACATCTGAAGGTCACTGCCCGTATGAGTCGAGGCTGTATCGTGGAGCAGCACCTCAAGATCACTCATAGATTTCATCATTCCTTGTTTGGTACGCCCCTGCCCTTCGTACATCCAGAGTGATCCCTGACTTGTTTGCAAGCCTTGGTCAGGGTGGTGATGTTCCATCTGGACCGAGTCAACTTCTCATGGAGACCAATCACCTTCCATCACATGGTACACTGTCAGAAGCCATATTTCTCTGAGGTCTATCTCCGGTGGAGATCCAGAGGGGTTGGGATTGGTGGACCAAAGTCCGGAGGTAGTGGACCAAAGTCTGAGGGTAGTGGACCAAAGTCCGGAGGAGTGGATCAAAGTCCTGAGGGAGTGGACCAAAGTCCTGAGGGAGTGGACCAAGTCCGAAGGTAGTGGAACGAAGTCTGTTCGGAGATGATACATAGGGGTTCCGACATTGGTCACTGACTAGCAGCGACGTACGGGGATGTCGGAGGACGGAGAGACCAAGGAGCGGAGGGGGTGAGGATATCGGCGCAGGACTTATGTGTCGCGCCCTTGCCAGTCTCACGGATCCTCGTATTTCAGAGGTTCAGGAAGATCATGAGGAGTGAGGTTGGAAGTATATGGCTTTAGTTGAGATTAACGAGATATTCGTACTGAAGGTACGACAGAGAAGTACAGGAGGTTTATATACAATAGAGACCCGGAAGAAGTCTGGGTCCGAACTACTGCGCGAAGGCAATGTACATAGGAATGACTGACGGAGGCGGAACACAGCCGGAACAGGCTGTACGGACTGGTACAGGGAATGCAGACTATGATTGAAGGAGATTAATGAAAAGTTCAAGTTCGGAGATGTAACTCTGTGGATGTCCAATGGATCTGTACAAGTCCGAGGTTTCAGGATAGGGGCTAAGGAGATGATCTCCGGAGTTGAACTCCTAAGTGAACTCCTAAGGGAGTGGAATGGAGATGAACTCCTAAGGGTGGAGATGAACTCCTAAGGTGGAGACGAACTCCTAAGGGAGTTCTTCGGAGGTATGGCCTTATTCAAGGAGTTAGTGGAGTTGGCCGGAGGTGTATGGAGATGTTCGGAGGTGACCAAATAGGGGTTGGAATGGGATATGACATACACCCTGAACCCTATGGGTCCAGCAACTCCGTTTGAAGGCTCTTACCCACCCTCAACAATGCTCCAGTGGCCTGTCATACACAATGAGTGAGTTCCCTTCCACACCATTTGCCTTCATGACTCAATGAGATACCTGTAGGTAAAGTTCGGTTTTGGACCTTAATCAACGATGCACTTCACCTGACCTCAGTGCCGCCTCAGTGCTCCTTGCTGGAGTGGTTTCGAACCCTCTAAGATGATCCTGACATGGTGATCCCAGCCAAACTCTCATATAAGATATGCACGTTCTATTGGTTGAAGAATCCAGTCTCAATTTCTGGGCTGTATGACTCAACCCCAGGAAATGGCAGTGAAACAACTTTGGATAGGATTAATGAGAAATGCTGGGAGGAGAGTAACGCGGAGTCTGTTGACCCCTTGGGGACACGGGTTGGCGGATTGACGGAGGATTTTCTACGTGAACATGTATACCTTGTCGTGTCTTTTCCTGCCAGTAAGTATTTACAATTTCTAGGACATTTTGACATGCTGATAATGGCACTGTGCACATACCAGTAAATGATCAACACCATAGTTAATCAGTTGGGATCTTCTGCTTGCCATTGGTGGGTCCCCATTTTTTGTTGGCCAATCCATGATGCAGATGTCCATTTGCTTGTCGAACAGTGGGGGAACACAATTGATAATCACAATGGAATACCATCATAGATGAGTGAGAGTGATAGCCATAATGGATCCATCAATCCCTTAGTTGAAACCTTTGTATTGCTAGTGTGAAGATAATTGAGCCCACATGCCAAGGAGGCAGTCACTTCAATCCAGTATGGTGACACAGGTTCTAACATATTTGCAAATTTCATCCATATCATCTTTAAAAGCCTGCATAATCTGTAGGTTGTCCATTCAAATGTATGTGGTAATATCTTCAACCATGAAATGTTATTAATAAATTCATGCTGAAATTTACTGGCATGCACACCTTTGATTGAAAAATGATCAGATGTGATCTTATCGTTTCTAGGACTTGACCATGTGACCAAATCTCATAGAGTGAAGGGAGTATCTCATTGAAGATTATCCTACCATTAATTGAAATGAATTAGACTTCTCAATCACTACTTTGAGTGTAAATCCTTATCTCCCATTGCATAATTCTTCAGGAATATGCCATAATGAGATTCGAAATATATTCTCGACATGAGTACTGGTGTTCACATCAAGACCCGTGATCTTTTCATAATACCATTCATATGGCAGCCAGTCTGGCATTCTTGATAAAATCTATGCCCTGCTTGGTGGTTTGTGACAGAGCTGTGATGGGTACCAGCATATGCTGCTGTCTGAAGACCTAGTTATACAGTGGCTCAAAAAAGTGTCCCAATGTTTGCATGCTTTGCACTAAATGTGATAATCCCAAATAACCGCTAACCCTTGCCCCAATATGTAAGTGTATGAAATAAAGTACTTACACTTGGCTTTCTATTGGCCCAAGGGTCAAGGAATGCGAATAGGATTTGATGAAATGGCAGCCATTTCAAAATGATAACTCATTGGGACACTTTTTTGACCTTAGGTTTTGGTTACATATATTGGACCCTAGCTTGCTGTAATGTGATTACATACACTTAGTAATCATTCTATAATGTTATCTTTATGTAACTGTATGTAAGCCAGCATGTACAACCCCCACCATTTCATGTTATTTTCCCACTATTACCATAAAACTCATTCTCACTTCTCAAAGGAATGATTCCTTTCTCTTGATCTTTTCATAAGGCAAAGTGTATCCCAAACTGGCCTAGGGAAGTCTATAGTATCCAGGCTATTCAGGAAATCCAGCCAGAGAAGACTAGGCCTCTTGGTGGCTGTTCTCAAACACTTACCCCTATCAACAAGAGGGCTAATGCTCAAAAAATCATTAATGGCAAGGCCAAAAATGTTGTTTAGGCCACCCAATTAATAAGCTCCATCCTTTATACTCCTGTAAGTCCCCAGACAGTAAAAATGCTCAAAAAAGCCTCCTTAAAGGCTGTGGTAACGACAAAACAGCCCTTGCTTTCTGGGGATTATAAAAAAAAGTACCAGCATTCAACTGTGGAAGACTGGAAGACGGTTATATGGTCATATGTGATCAAAATCAATAGATACAGGTCAGATGGGCAAGAGTATGTGTGGAAAAAGGAGGATGTAGAGTTGATTGCTAGAGTAATCAAAGATACCAGTAAGCATGGAGGAGATTGATTAATGATATGGGACTGCATAGAGTGAAATGGAGTTAGAGTTTTGAATGAGGTGGAAGGTAGAATGGGTGCTGACTAGTATGTGACAATTTTGGAGCAGGGGTGGCTGGTTTGGCCTTGCCATTAATGATTTTTTGAGCATTAGCCCTCTTGTTGATAGGGGTAAGTGTTTGAGAACAGCCACCAAGAGGCCTAGTCTTCTCTGGCTGGATTTCCTGAATAGCCTGGATACTATAGACTTCCCTAGGCCAGTTTGGGATACACTTTGCCTTATGAAAAGATCAAGAGAAAGGAATCATTCCTTTGAGAAGTGAGAATGAGTTTTATGGTAATAGTGGGAAAATAACATGAAATGGTGGGGGTTGTACATGCTGGCTTACATACAGTTACATAAAGATAACATTATAGAATGATTACTAAGTGTATGTAATCACATTACAGCAAGCTAGGGTCCAATATATGTAACCAAAACCTAAGGTCAAAAAAGTGTCCCAATGAGTTATCATTTTGAAATGGCTGCCATTTCATCAAATCCTATTCGCATTCCTTGACCCTTGGGCCAATAGAAAGCCAAGTGTAAGTACTTTATTTCATACACTTACATATTGGGGCAAGGGTTAGCGGTTATTTGGGATTATCACATTTAGTGAAAAGCATGCAAACATTGGGACACTTTTTTGAGCCACTGTACTTCATGGAACTGTCCTTGACTGCAAACACAATGGGATAGCATGTTGTAACCTTGCAATCCAATTTCAATATCCAAGCATTAAGTCTGCAGCCACCTCATCCTCATCATCCAGGAGATATTGTGTCTGTAGAGTTGAATTTAGTTCTTTGAGCTGTTTGTTAAATGGTACAATGAGTCTGTGCACTTGAAAGTGGCCCACAGTTTTCAATCTGGCCATTGGATATAGGTAGCGAGCTGTCAAGGGCTCATTGACATCGAGCATTCCTTCATCCTCTCCATCTCCATTGTGGAATAGCTGGTGGATTGTCCTCAAGTTAAACATCATTCCAGTATATGATGTGTCCTCGTCCAACAGCGCTTCATGACATGGGATTCTATGGCCAGTGCCATTGTAAATATTCTTCTCCTGTCCATCACCCACTAGTAATGGATATTCCTAAATATCCACCTGTGCACATTCCACGCTATTGGGTGAATTGAATATGCAGTTCCCATGTCGAGCAATAATATCTTCAATAGAAATTGGCTGCAATTCAGCCACAGGAACAGACCTTGTTTATGTGTGAGAATGTGAACACGTACATTTCATGGGCACTTACTCGATATGGGTGGCCAAAGTGAATGTCATTGATCGCATTGGTGTGTAGTTGTGCACACGTTGCCAATGATGTGCTTTCTCCTACTGCACAGCTATGTCCACATCACATACATGCTGATTCTGTCCATATTTGACTGCGATCCTCATAGGAACATTCTCCATTAGAAAGGTCAAATTTTGCCAGCCTTCAATACCACTTGTTGTGGCAAATGCAATCCATTCATCCCAGTTTCATGTAATGCCTGTACATCTTGCCATTGTAGTTCATAAACATTCTGGGCCATTCTGGCAACACTGCTGAGGATATTCAGCAAATATGAACATGAGCACTTTGCACAGATCCAACAGTTGCAGGTCTGTGCAGATCCACACAATTGTATAAAACTGTATGGTTTGTGATGTTATTGCACAAAACAAATATATTATTGTGGATCTTACATGAGGTTTGTTTGTGTTGTTATATTCACCACTGACAGTGGGTGTGGGTGCTCATTTCTGAGATAAACATTGAGGTTACCAGCCCTGTCTTTTTAGAAAATGAGCGAAGAAGGTAACAATGTGGCAGCAATGTTCCTTGGATAGTCTGCTGTCCAGTCCATCCAATTTGGTTAATCTTGCACATAAATCTGATAGTTTTCTACAATAGGATCCTCATTGGTAAATGCACTGTAGAGATCCATGGTTCTCTAGGTCGATATCCAGTCATTTCACAATTCTCCACCATGTCAAATGTCCTCCTCTGTTTGTCCATCCAATTCAGAACATGGCCTGTATGTATCCCTTATCTTCCATATGTAGTCTGATCGAAGTCTGGACTGGTCTTACACAGTCCGGTAGCATAGACCATCAGACCAACCCCAATTACATAGGGTTTGACACCGGACACTAGTATGTCTGGACTTACTTAGAACCTTGTTCCTACAGTCTCGGGAATGCCCAGTGACTATAAATGCATTGTATTTCAGTTTGAAATATATCTTTCCAGACCCCATCTTCGTCAAGTCTAAGTCCTATGCAGTCCCATGTGACTGCTATCGTTCTCCACTGTTCCTAACACTGTTTCCCATATTTCTGGACTTCCTATAGTCCTTCACAACCTCCTGACTATGTTCCATCCATCTCCTATACTTAGGACTTCCAAAACTCAGACTTCTGGACTGTTCCCTTGGGTCTTGGGATACCACTAACTGTCCCATTATAGTCCTTCAACATTCCCTGCTACTCCCTTGGGTGGAGTCATACTCGCACCCCTTTCTTTGAGATAGTCCTGCTGACCTTCACAGGACTTCTTTGATACTTTACAGCATGTGGAACCATTGCCAGCCATATTTCCTTTTGTTCAATGGTCCTGATATACAGCATGTGTCCAGTGGGGTCAAACTCGAGGTCCAGTTTGAATACATATGTTGGATCTCCCTGGCTCATTGGAAGAAGTACTGCTAGACCTTTATCTACTGGAACAAGCAGATAGTAATCCAGGTATTGCTCCCTTGCTCCCCATGCTAGTTGTGCATTATTGTGCTTGAATATGAGTTCATTATCCAATGTTACTGTATGCCTGCTCCATAGTTGCTGCATAGCTGTGCGTGCCCTTCCATTTTTGAAGTCATTGTGTAATGTCGATAACTTCACCTGCTTAACATCTTGATCATGAAATCCTTGGATGAAGTCTGTGGGTGCACACCAGTCAAGTTCAAGTATTTGCTTTATATCCTCTTGCGTAACTCCATTTTTGGTATGCAAAGATGCTGGGATATCTCTAACAATGAACATTCTAGCAATGACCTCATTTCATTAGCATCTTCTCCTCTCATTAATGAGAACATACTGCATGTTTGCTTGGTTGTCTTCTGCTTAGTTGCTCTGTGATTGGGTTCACCCAGGGTTTGTGTTTATAGGGAGAATTGAAAACAGTGGTTGAGTTTTGTGTCAAACACACTTGGTAATGTTTGTGTGCAACAGTTTGTTATTTCCCACAATATGTTGTTCCCACATTTTCTGATCTATACCTCGTGGGTTTGGGCTACATTCAATGTGGCCTCTGCTGTCATGTATTTATTATATCACAATTCATAATATTTTACCCTGCTTTTGTAAATAGGTTCATGTTAACTTGAGATTTCTTTGTAGTTTTTCACTGGCAAACACTAAATTGAGACATATGTCTGACCACAATCACCGCATATCATCACATATATGTTATATTCAAGTATAAATTGGCACATATATAGAGGTAACAGTGTCATAATATGATATAAAATTGCCCCCTACACTGCACCTGTACTGCACACAGCAATTTAACACATACCACAAACATATTTAAATGTAAAATCACTACATACACTGCATCCTACATAAATGCACTGAAATTCCAGTTAAATAATATATAATAATATATAATTACAGTATACATGACACTCTATACATATATATCAAAATAATCCATACTATTCATATCAATATAAGTAAAACAACATGTACAGTGTGTTTTACCAAATATGATAATTCTTATGATATAAATATTAGATTATGGTCTGATATGATATGCAAATGCACATAATTTTACCATGGATGCTGGACCCTACATAATTGTGGCTAAATGACAAACACTACTAAACACAATATAATGATGGGATGAATGCACAAGGATTTATATACACTATATACAATGATAGGAGACTATTTGGAAGAACAATGTCAGCAAATGAAGATGTTGATGATGATGGAATGAGAGGATGGTGAGTTCACAGGAACATGAGTATGTGAATGATGATATAATCAATTGATCAAAGTATAGAACATATGGAGAATGAGATGGACAATGATCTAGGACATGGTAAGATCAATGAAGAGAGTATAAGTGTACTAGAGGTAGGTAGAGAGGAATCAGTTGTTGACATCGTCGGAGAAATCACCAAGAGGATTCTAGACAATGAACAGATTATGATGGATGTCGGGAGGTTAAAAGATGTTGATGAGCTGCTTAACGGACAATTCACATGTGGAATGTGAGTGATTCATGCATAGGGAACAGCACGGGTAAACCCGCAGGTGTCAGCGCCCATACCCGTACCTGTACCTGCTGAAAACCCATACCTGTCATGCGGGTATGGGTACAAAATCCATGGGTTTTGCCCACGGGTTGGTGCCAACTGAAGGGATGACATACATCCTCATTTTTGTTGTGTTGTTGTCGTGAGGTGGGTGAGGACAAGGGTGAAGGTGGGTGAGGACAAGGGTGAGGGTGGGGGTGAGGGTGGGGCAGATGAGGGGAAGGGTGAGGGTTAGGGCACAGCATCGCGTTCTCGTCCTCACACATCGTTGTCACGAGGTGGGTGAGGATGAGGGTGAGGGTGATGGTGAGGGTGAGGCAGACGAGGGGAATGGAGAGGGCAAGGTACTGCAGGTACAGGTATGGGTTTGTCATGGGTCACAAAATCGTGACCCATACCCTTGCCCACCACCTATACTTCCCGATTGGTAAGCCTAATTAGGTGTGACATAAAAAGGTGGTGTCACTTGTAATTAGGCTTGTTTATTCACTTTCCCACCCACCAGCAATACCTAATGTCCCAAATCCCTAATTATACTTGACTTCTGCATGGCTGTGCTTGGCCTGTGCACCCTATACAACCTCGGCTAGATACTGTGGCAACCTATCACGGCTAAATAGGCTAGATACATATTGCGGCTGCTTCTCCATATTCCTTCCCACGCCCCTCATCTCCTGCCCTTCTTGTCGTTGTCGCTGTTGTTGCTAGTACCCGCCATTCCTGCCGCTGCTGCCATTCCCGACCATGTCCTCAGCATCTTTGTCACCACACCATGGTCTAGCATGCTCTCAGCACAGCCCTTGGCAGTGCCAATGGGCTTCAATGTGCCCTCAACATTGTTGCTGGGTCTATCTTGCCGCCGTCCTCATGCCCGGCAGTGTCTCCCAGTATCCTTGTTCTCCACCATGGCCTAGTGCACTCAACACAGCTCCTGGCGGCCCCAATGGGCTTCAACATGCTCTCAATATTGTCGCTTTTTTTCCATTTTCCTTCCCACGCCCTTTCTTTCTTCTTCTCCTTGCTGCCTCTGCCGCCATTGGCCATCCATGCAGTAACATCGTTGCTGGGCCCACAGTGTTATTTGCACCCACTTTTCCTGCTACCATTCATTGACAATGCGTGAGTTCTTCTTCCATGACATGATCTATGTATCGCCTACCATGTCCTTCCTAGTACATCCGTGGACACCAGACCTGTCCCTGGATAGACCGCTTCTCCCTCTCCCCACATTCCTGACGTATGAGGATTTCAAGCTGTCGCTGTCACTGTCAGTGTTTGGCATTCGCTATTCTTCAGTGCGTAATGCTCTCTTTTCATTGAATTTGTTCTCACATTCATCTAGCAATTTACATGTGTCTACTCTGGATGGTATTTAGTGTATCTAGTAAAGCCCTATGGTGGAAGGATCAAAGCTCTGTACCACTGTCTCCAGATCCATGAATTGGTTATCAATTATCTCAAGATTGCCACCATCACTCCACTCACCATAGGCATCCTCGCTTCCACTTGCCCCACCATTCCTTGCCCCACCCTGGCTGTCTTTGCTTTCACTTATGCCACCATTCCTCACCCCACCCTGGCTGTCTTCGCTTCCGCTACTTGCACCACCATTTCTTGGCCTGTCATGGCTATGCGCGCATCCATCATCCCCTCCATTGGCTGTAATGTCCTGGCCTCCCATCTCTGAGTCGTTCTCAGTAGCTGTGGTGTCTCCCTGTTCACCCATATGGTGCAGCTACTGCCTGTGGATCAGGGTTACTGTCCTGTGGCATTCCCCTTGCTTGCTCAGATGTGGAAGATCGTCTATGAGTCGGATTGTGTGGCACTCCATTGCCGTCATCATCGGAGCTCTCATCAACTGTATCGGCACTCTTCTGCTTCTTTTGGGAGTCCCGCTAGTGGTTAGGTGAGTGCATTTTATGCCTTTGTCTGAGCAAAAACAGCGTGTCAGCTCTCTGATCTCTCCATTTTCCAGTTGTCTATTGTGTTCCTGGCGATGTTTTTCAAACTCGGCATCAGATAACATTACTCAGGTTGTTTTTCCTATATCCCATTTATGGTGCAATGTTTCGAGTTGTGTTATCCCACTGCAAGCACTGCTCAAGTTTGCAAATGGAATGGAGGCTGGCCAGTCTTTAATGTCAACCGTGTAAATGGAGACAATATTGTGAAAGTAATGAGCCCAGTGCATTTGTGCATCTGGATCTCCTGTGATCTTGCCTGGGCCAGGAATTCATACACAATGATGGCTATATGATTGACTTGACTCATGCAATTTATCTGTAATGATCTCTCGAATCTGGCTATGTAGAGCTATAACTCAAGCTGCATGGTTCTGTGCTGCACCTGAAAACAGAGTTGGTGTGATTGTATCAATGCTGTATGCATACCTTTCACACCCTGTATAGCGTATCCTTCCATTTTGCCAATGATAGTGCCTGTGTCAAGTTTCATCACAGAGGACATGAAACCAGCAACGTGCCTTGTAATGGAAGATCAGCTGTGCTGCAGGTTGTGTAAAACAATGTCTCAACACCCATACAACATTTGAGGTTATCAAGCTAAAAGTTGGGTACTGTTGATTTAAAAATTTCCAGACAGCTAGTAGCATTGTACCTCATTCTTGACTGCCTTCAATGTGTGGATGACATCACTGATTTTTTATCGCCCCAAAATGTGTGTTTCTACGGTCTTCATGACATGAAAGTCAGCAAACTCTTCGACAAGCTTCGCTTTAGCTTCATCCATAAGTGCACAATACTCGGCAAGATTCTCCTTGACCATATCAGGCAAGTTGACCCTTTCTCTGGACGCTGCAGCTATAATTATCTTGTAGCATCATTGTTAGAAAGAAAAAAAAAAAACTTCCTTGCCTGATGTCATTGGCACCCAACTTACACTGTTCATGACCCTTACTCCAACAGAACGCGTTCCATGCATTCACTTTGTTGCGTCTGGAGATGAACTTCAGATGACTGAAGTAGAGGTTGTTCTAGACATGACAGATACTCTTGTGATGTGCGGCCGCAATTGTCTGTACATGCTCACCCACAGCCTCAATTGCAGTGTTCAAGTGGCTGGGGCTGAACACACTGAGAACCATGTTTGCTGAGTAGATAGACTTGTGAGGGCATGGAGCAGAAAAGAGGGGTGGGGGGTCATGCTGCCCATCATATGGGCACAGTATTTATGTGCAGCGGCAAGAATAAATTTTTATTCATTCGCATACGGAGACAACTAGTTTGAAGAAGCGGATTCAGCGGAATAAAGTGGCTAGAACATAAATTGCAAACAACAGGGTCACAAGACCAATTACTTGGAGTGCCTTGCTAAGGATGTGAGTCCACACCCGAAACTTAGCGGATTTCTGTGACATCCATACAGTAAGCCTACTAAGTTCACAGCCGACCAAGAAATTACTTACAGCAGTGACCAAAGGGACCACAATTGCACTTAGATCGGCAGCAAGTGCCCTAGCCAGATGGGATGCCTGTTTGTAAGTTAAATTCCATGGTGTGGTGCTCAGGACAGCCTCCCAACAGCTGCTGTGCATGGTCCTGACAAGGACCTGCAAGGGAGAGAGCAATTTGTTGCCAAGATTGAACTGATCAATTACTGCATCCGTGTTTGGTCCAAGGCTCATCAACAGTGGCTCATGCACTCCTGCTGAGTCAGAAGGGATAACGAGAGGGACTGTCACTGGCAGTGGATCCAATAAATTTTCTTCAGCCGGAGCAACAAACCAGTTTGCAAGGCGATGCTTATGGATGGAACAATGATGGAGAGTTGATGGAGTATTGGGCTCCCATGCATTGTTCAAGGCACAAACGTGCAAAGCCACTGCCTCCTGGATCGTACCAGAGGACAAAAAAAGGTGTGCAGCATTAGGCTGAGTGTTCAGGGAGAGACCACTGCATTGTATGTGTGAGGACAAAAGGTTCTTGCCAACAGGGAGATAGTCTGGACTGGTGAGAGAGACTTGTGCGACATGTGCTGTGAATGAATTAGTGGAAAAGTAGAGGTAGCACAGATGTGAACTTACTGTGTGGATTTGGCGGCTTGACAGACTTGATCTGGCACCATTGGACAAACCGGTAAAGGTGGGGGATGGCAAAATCTTGACAGAATGTGTGGACCAACATGGCAGTGTCACCATTAACCTGCTCGTTCCCAGGCAACTCACACAATGTGATGTAGAGATCAACAGTTATGAGGTCAGCGGTTACTTCCTCATCTGATGGTATCTCAATGCCTGGACACCAAATGAGAAGCGAAATGCCTCTGTCCAAATGGTCCTGCATTGTAATCTAGCAGGCAGAGTAAGTAGACAACAGGAATTTTGAGATGTGCAACTTACTGCATCAAAAACGTCTCTAAGTGATGCCTCAACCAAGTTGGATTTATTCAACAAAAGTGGCTTGGACTTGTTGATTTGGATGAATGAAATATACCCTGTGTGAAGGCCATCATTAATCTTCGTAAGGTGATGTGTCCTGTTCTTGTGTGCATGGTGTCTGAGGACCGCACAGATCACTGCCTCGCGCTCACCATCTCCAGAGCCTTTTGCAAAGGATGAGGAGTGCATAGCCTTGATATTCGCCGCCATGAGTCTGTTGCATGCTTCCAATGATTCGGTTATGCCATCTGTGGGATGGCCATGTCGCGAGGACTCCATGGTGCTGGTTTTGATGGTAGAAGCAAAAGCGGGATGTACTCGGCAAAGGCTTAAGTAGTGTACGTCAATGATCAATGCCAGTACTGTTCTCACAAGATAACTACATCTCACTCACCTACTATTACCCATTGACAGTGTATACTTGCATATTTAGACTACAAGTGCATAGAAATGATACTTGCCAGAGTTGTATCTTTGCGGGTGTAGAACAGAACATGGTTGGTCAGACAGCACAAAGCATGGATGGCCTTGGACACTGCCGTGATAAGCCCATCAGCATGGTCTGTGCATGTGCCACCATGCATGATGTATTTGCCTTTCGAATTTGTATTCAGTCTAACATTCACAACACAAACTCGATGATGTGATTAATACTTGGTGAAGTATGATTGTTCACAAATGCCCAATCTCCATCGAGAGTTGGTGTACTGTGTGCAACACAGCAGTTTCACGTATATATGTTCCGTCCCAATCAATTGCACCATGAACATATGAGTACAAGTCAATCTACAATGTCATCATTGATAAAGTCTGCCATCGACTGGACACACATTGCATCTTCATCACTATCTATGAGCTCGTCATCTCCTGGTTCATCAATAAAAAGCCTGTAAGGTGCAGTACGGACTGCGAAACAAATGTAAAATTGAACAGGGAGATGTCAACTCCGGATCACGTGTGAACACCCCGTGACATGGATTTGGCCGGATTCCATCCTGGCCACTGTGCCAGTCGTATGATGTGGCGACACCGGCATACTCCATATCCCCCACTGATCATCATGTCTGACTCTAGTGTGTCATCGGGCCGCTCCTTGTGCTCACAAGGCCCAATCATTGACCCTCTTCTTACTGTCTGGCCGCACTCAAACTCAAAGTTCAAAAATTCGCAAGAAGGCAGCAAGTTGGAATGAGGAAGAAACCACGGCGCTACTGGAGTTTCTCATCACTGAGTCACCCAAATCTGGCGATGGTAACTTCAAGAGAGTGACCTGGATGGCAGCAGCATCTCTTATGGCAACCAGATTCATAGTTGTGAAGGGTGGCCCAAAAGACGCTGATTCTTGTGAGCGTAGATTCCAACTGGTATGTTTATTTTTCTCTATTTAATTACAGCAGTGATTGTTACTACTAGAAATCATGTATAGATGAAGAAGCAGTACGAAGCAGTTCACGATCTCAAGACTAGTGTCTCTGGATTCAGATATGATGACAAGGGGGGTGCCGGGGTCACGCTCCTGCAAAAAGACATATGGAAAAGATTTGTTAAGGTAGTGTGATCGTGTTGTATTGATCAGCCGCAAACTGTATCACTGACTTGGTCACATAGTCGCATCTGAATGCAAAACCTTTCAAAACGAAAGGTTTTGCCCATTTTCATCAGGTTGAGGTATTGATGCCCGACAAGAGCCGGGGGCAGCATCTACTGCGTCCTCCTACCAATCGCAAGCCATCTGATGGCTCTTTCCAGCTCCGGGAGCTGTTTGCTACAGCTGACGAGCATGGTAACGACACTGGTGCCCAGAAGTCAATGAGCCAGGCCTCAGCACCATCATCCACCGGCAACCCGAACACCCTTCCCCCATCAACACCCTCCAGCTTTCTCGGACAACCCGCCAGCATCGTTGGTGCACCCGCTCTATCCACGATCACAAGCATTAGCCGCTCAAAGAGGAAGTCGCCTGCCTCGGTCGTCGAGTCGGATGCAAATACTACTACGCGCAAAAGATCACGCCCTGCATCAGCAGCGGCAGTGGCACAGGAAGCAGGTGGTGTGGTGATGCAGGAGATCGCAGCTGTGGTGAAGGATTTCACTCGTACTATGGCCCCACCTCCCCCACCTGTTGATGACCTCAGTGCCGCCATTGATGTCCTCAATCAACACGTTGAAATCACGCCAATGCAAAGACTCGACATCAGTGATTTTCTCGCACTCGACAAGAACAAAAATCAAGCAATTGTATTCCGGAAGCTTGATGAAGCATCGAGGAAGATGTGGTTGGATCGCAGGCTGTCAGAGATCGAGGTAGCTCGTCAAGCCCAGGGATTCAATTTTATGAGCATAAACGAATGACATCTGGGTCATTGTACTGTTTTGTGATGTACTAGTAGCTGTTATATGGTACAACGTTCTTGCGCATGATACAGCGTGTGATACACCAGTGTGCGATATGGATAACAGCGATACAGGCACCCGGGTGACCATACAGTCCATGACATACGTATGAATCAGTACCATATATGATACAACTGAGTCTACTACACTGGCATGCCACGGCGAAGTGCAAGTTCCTCCTGGTAATCATCCCACATCTCTTGTGCAATACGATCGCGGCGTTGATCTGCACACCTTCTTTCCGCTGCATCTGCAGGCCCGTCACCAAGGCCCGGGCCACCTGGAAACTGATCTCCATCATCTGCGTCCTGTGGCCCAAGTTCCGAGTCAAGATCAGAGTTTGGATCATACTGTCGAATGAAATTGTGAATTGCACAAAGTGCAAGCGGAAGTCGTGCCTGAATTTGCATATTGTACTCAGGGGGGATCTGTAGAACACGGAATTGGCGTTTTAGGACACCAAATATGCGCTCAATGATGTTGCGAAGAGCTGCATGCCGTAGGTTGAATAGTTCTTCTCGTGTTTGTGGCCTGGAAATATTGTGAGTACCCACCACCGGCCGAACCACATCTCGTACCCCAAATTGGCTTGATGCCACTCCTTCAAATGATACCGGACCCCCCGATACGGCACTAAGAGGGCATTGCAGGTCCCGAACCCTGCATCAGCTAGAAGGTATCTTCCTTGAGGTATCTCCAGGTCATGCATATGGGTGTCATGCCATAGCTTGGCGTCTGCGGTTGAGCCGTCCCAGCCGGTGAGTGCATAAATGAAGAGGAAGTCGAAGTCGCAGATGAATAGGCAGTTTTGAGAAAGATATCCCTTGCGGTTGCACATAAAGGGATGGTCATCGGTGGAGGTAAAGGCACGGATGTGCGTGCCATCCACTGCACCAATGCAGTCACGAAAGAATTGGAAGTGGGGATTTTCAGTGATCATGGCCGCAATCAGGGTATTCGCTGTCGGAAATTGGACCTGAGAAGTGTAGAAAGGTGCGCTTGAAAGGAAAAAAAGAATCTGTTTGAAGTATCTTGTTTGAAGTATCAGGTGCACGAAAACAGAGTCAAGGAAAGGATTCTCACTTGCAAATCGTGTCTGACGAATGTTGAAACCGCTCTGCAACATGTCAAGATGACAGGCCAGTGACGCAAGTGTAAAGAAAGATACCAAGCTGCTCCTCAACAGATATTCCGCGTTGTGAGTCCACAGCACCATGATTCCTCAATGCACACACCAGCTGGTTGAAAATGTCATGATTGACACCTAGGCATGTACGGATCCTGTTGGGATGGCCATTGAGTAGCTCTAGCATCCACCCTTCACCGGTCAAGATAGATGTATGATAAGGGATGGGTGCAGTGGGTGTTAGAAACACGAGATTATAGTAGTAAGCAATTTGAGTGACAAGGAGGGAGATGAGGATGGTTAGGCGGTGGCGGCGTTCCATCTGATACGAGGCTTGTGTCTCTGGATCCATCGTGGTAGCGTATCTAGTCACTGATCATGCTGATCAGTGGGTAAGGTGAATCCGGCCGATTCCATGTGTCACGGGGGTTCACACGTGACCCGGAGTTGACATCTCCCTTTTCAATTTTACATTTGTTTCGCAGTCCGTACTGCACCTAAAGCTCTTCGAAAGTGACCGAGTCTAAAACAAAAAAATTAGCTTGTAAAGACATGTTTGGAAGTCCTCACCATCATGAGCTGCTTCATCTTAAGGATTGGACAATGTTGATGCGGTGGACTGTGGTGCTGACATGTCCAGATCAATGTGCTCTCCAATCTCATCAGCATTCACTGCAGAAACTAGCTTCCTAGCGGTAGCAGAATCAGATGTGATGTAGCTGATAATGAGACGTCTGAATGTACGAGTGAAAAATAAGATCAAAATCAGATAGGGCTGACTTGTATGTGAGTGCCCGTTCAGCACAGACGTCTGATTTTCCCACTTGGTTCTAACCAGACACAAAATAGATCTGGCATCCACGTATTTCAGACACCCCGGTTATCCTCTCTCTCTTGACTATAATCTTACCTTTTCCTTTAGCTTCAGACGTCTGATTTTCCACATGCTCATATGTACTGCTTTCCTTTATTTTTTTTTCACCAAGTCCAACCACCAGGAGCCTGAAGCTTGAACTTACTCCAGATATCAACAAACTTGTAGTCAACTACGAAAAAAGCGGCCCAGAATCAAAGGTCAGTCCCCTTCTTGATGTATTCCAACCTTTTTTTTACTCTGTTCTCTTGCAAGCGCCTCCGTGTTACGATTAACGGTCACAAATGTCCTCTTGTCGATTTTGATGACAGCGCTACAGAATCCGAGTCTGAGATGATGGTAAGTTCACCTATATCTTATATACAGACTTCCTAACTGTCCGAAAGGCTCCAAAGAAACAGAAAACTGCAAACGCTCCGAGTTCTTTGTCACCGAACGCGTCGCCTACAACTGCCTTCAAGTTTATTAATGTGCTACCATCCTCGCCCACCATCCGACCTTCCCTCAGTCCTACCCAGTCAAAGATTTCCCGGACACCCATTCGCAAACGCAAGCAGAAGTAATTCGTAGATCCCTTTCGTGTACCAGATGTAAAAAAAGTTGACTTTCAATCGTATCCACATCCGTTCACGTGAGTTCAACACATCGGAAGCCGGACACATCAACCCTTCTACACATCAACCCTTCTCCACCAAACCCTTCCATCATGCCTGGCACCGCCTCATGTTCTTGTCTATCCCATCATTGCGGTGGAAAAGTCGTACCCAAGCATGTCGTTGCGGCCCACAGACGTGCTGATTTACTCGCAAGGATGGTCGCATCTCAAGCACAGTCCCAACGGGCTGCTTTGAAGATCGTTCCAATGGCAAAGGCAGATACAGGCCCTGTCTTACGCACTATCCGAGAAGATTCCCCACCATTATCGCCAAATATCAATTTCCCAGATCCTCCGCGCACTTCACCTTGTCCAGTAGAGCAACAGATGCTGGATCACGGATGTCTTACTGGCGAGGACCTCGACATAATGACTTTCGGCAGTGCTCTTCCAAACCTGGGCCCGAATTTCCACAGCCCCGAAGCTCTCCTTGCCGCGGTGGACCATTTCTCGGCATATAATGCAGCTACCGCTGCTAATGCAAGGCCATTGACGTCTTACGAGGCCCACCGGCGCCTTCCCTCTGATCCCACCACATGCCAATTCACACAAGATATCGAGACCCTCAATGATCCGGCTTTGCTGCCTGACGATCTCAACGATCCTGGAATTGATCTCACTCAGGAAGATGTTGATGTTGATGCTTTCGAGGACGACGACAACCCTCAAGCTCAATCTGAACTGATCGCCCAGGATCAAGAGGATGACCCCGACCTGTTCTATTGCCCAGATGACTTCATATCGGAAGAACGTGACTTTGCTAGTCAACCCCCTCACATCCTCGCAATATATGCGGTCACTGCATGGCTTCATCTCCAATTTCATCTACTGCATGTTGCCTGCCAGGCACTCCTCTCTATTTTCGCCCTCATCCTACTGGCTGTCTGTCCCTCCATCTCCACCTCCCTCATCACTCTCCACTCAACTAATCGTGCCCTTGGATTGGATAAAACCATCTACACACTCCCTGTCTGTCCGTCATGCCGTGACATTTTCCCCCCTGCAAGCTCCCTCCACTGCCAAGACTCATGCATGTCTTGTAACGTCGATCTCTTCCTTCCCTCACAGATGAGACGTGGAAGCACTCGTACCAATAAATTGCCAGTAGTCAATTTTCCCTATCTCCCTCTCTCCGAACAGATCAAATCTCTCCTCAAGATACCCGGTCTTGAAGCGGTTCTTGATGAATGGCGCACAAAGGATTGCAAGCCTGGTGAATATATCGACATATTTGATGGCGCGGTGTGCCGATCCAAACTCAAAGCACCCGATGGCAAGTTATTTTTCTCTAATAATGCTGATGAGAAAAACGGACCTAGTGGTGAGCTTCGGATTGGCGTAAACCTTGGAGTCGACTGGTAAATACTTAGTCTTCATTGAAAAGAACCTTTGTCTAACAATTGTAGGTTCTCGTACATCCGGAGTAACATTGCTCCATCCCATTCATCATGCCCAATGTCGTTCTCTCTTTGCAACCTCCCACCCGACTACAGGTTTGTTCGCATTTTATCTCTAATAATGTACTTACATTTCTCATAGATATTGTACATCTAATCTCATGTGTGTTGGGATCATGCCAGGTCCTAAGGAACAAAATCCAGACCAGGTTCAGCGCTTTCTCCGCCCTGTCGTTTCAGATCTCCTACGGCTTTGGAAACACGGTATCAAGGTCCCGACGGAATCCCACCCTGAAGGTAATTTTCCCAATTTTATACCCCTTAATAATGATTGATCATCTGTATTCAGGGCGACTCATGCGTGTGGCTCTTGTTGCGGTCGTATGCGATAAACCAGCAGCGCACAAAATGGGTGGCTTTGCCTCGCATTCGCATACTAATTTTTGCACAGAATGTTGGATCTCAACTGAAGACAAAGGCAAACCAAGTGCATTTGAATGAAATGGTAAGTCGTTCTTGATCAATTTCATATACCATTGGATTAATTGTCCATCAGGGTTCATGCCAAGGACCAATCAGCAACAACGCACGCTCGGTAACCAGTATAATGCACTCCCTAACCCCACAGCACGCAAGAATTTTGTTAGAGAACATGCAACTCGTTACACGCAACTCTCTCGTCTTCCGTACTTTGATCTTGTTCAGCAAATCGTCATCGACCCCATGCACAACCTCTTTCTTGGCCTCGTCAAAACCCATTTCTATAATATTTGGGTACAAAACAAAATCCTACGGCCTAATCATGAACTCGCCAAGTTGCATGAGTTACTGGCTGATGTTAGTACCTTCTCTGGTCTCGTTTCCGCTGTCTTTCCTATGTTTCATAGTTCATTGTCCCGGTATCGTGTGGGAAATTACCCACTGACATCGGTGTTCCATCTGGTGGTTCACTGACGGCGGACCAATGGCTCCTTCTTGCAACGGTTTATGGTCCCATCGTGGTGAGTCATTCCTCTCGTCAGACATTACTCACCTGTCTCCAATCCTGGCTATAGGTTCCCGAATTATGGAGTACATGCCTCTCTGGACAGGATGGTGAAGCTGTACTGCGTCGCCGTGTTTCACTCATTGAAAAGCTCGAGATGGAGAAAAATCTGGAAGCGGAGCGCAAGGCTGCCAACAAGAAGGCACTACAAGATGCAAAGATACTCGGTAAGGAGGCACTTGCTGCTGAGCGCGCTCGCATTACGGCGGAGAACCTTGAAGTCAGTGAAGCAAAGAAGAGGGAAAAGCTTCAGCAACAGGCAGAACGAAAGACTGAGAAGGCTAGACTTGCTGCTGAAAAGAAGGTATGCGATTTTGTATAATTGTGTTCTAATCTTACCATTTCAACCAGGCATCCAAGAAGCGGAAGGCCACCTCTCAGACCATTGATGGCCTGCCTGAAGGCGTTCCTCCTCCTCCTCCTCCACCAAATCTGGCTGCAGTCCATTCTGTGCCTGATGAAACTGATGGCGCCAACAATGACAACTATTCATTGCACCCGGACGATCCAATCAAATTTCTCAAGCTATGTACTGCTCTCCAGATCCTCATCAAGCGCCGTCTTTCCATGGAAGACATCAATCATGCTGACAAATTACTTCGTGAATATGGTACTGAGCTGATCAAGGTACATTTCATGTCTTCTACCCTCCCGTTCTGATTCTACTCTCCTGAAGCTGTTGAACGAGCACCACGCAGTAGCTCTTTAACATTACTTACTTACTTAACGTAGTACTGTAGACGTCCATATAAGGAAATAGTCACACGCACATGTAGTATATAAGTTAGAACTCAATCGTCTGAGTTCGAATAGCATCTTGTGTTCTTACCACAACCACCGCTACCAGCTAAGTGACCATAACCCGCATGTGAGTGTTAGGCGTACTCTACGCTTCCCTAGACTCTATTCAACAGGTTATGAGCCCCGTTAGTGCACAGTGACGTTCGCCGCAAGGCTGAACTCACTAGTCGCCTAACTCTCATGCTCACTATCGCTGTCGCAATCGAAGGCATTAGTGAACGCTTAAAGGCAGTTCCTGACGCCGACGGTAACGAACCCATGTCTGGACTGCACGCTGACGCTGTTGCTTTCCAGACTCTTCTAAACATGTCGTCTTCCTCTAAAGATTCTCGTATCCCCGTCTTCAACGGAACCAACTGGCAAACTTGGAGCCCGGCCATCAAGGCCTACCTTCAGGCTACCGGCTGCACTTGGGCTTTGGAGATCGCGCGCCCCGCTGATCCCACTGCCACCACAAGTCGGGACGACCGCAACGACTTCATTGCCTGGATTCGGGCAAATGACACGTTGGTTGGCAATGTCAACCTCTACCTCTCTGAGCCCATTAGGGCGAAGTACACAAGTCATGTCAATGCGATCGACCTGATGAAGGGGTTGCACGCTGAGTACTCCGCGCCAGGACTGGCCGGAGCATACGCTCTTTTCAAAGAGCTATTGGATGTAAAAATCCCTCATCAGTCGCACCCTGCCCCTGCCTTGTCAAAGGCAGAGAACCTCTTCACGCGGCTCACTGCCGCGGGCTTCGATTTCCCCGCCAAGATCCAGGCGATGCTGCTTTTAGCAAAGCTCCCTGCCTCCATGGACGTCGTCACTCAGATGATCGTCCAGGCGAAGGACACGGCCGGCAAGGCCAAGGACCCGTCTGTCGAGGACATCCACAAAGCTGCGGTCCTTTCATGGGACCAGCGCTCCCTGATGGGTGGTGGGAAGCCTGCTCAGCAGGCTAATAAGATTTCGGCCGTGAAGTGGAAGGGCAACGATCCCTCCTTCCAACAGCAGCAGCAACCCAAGCCGCAGCAAGGGGAAGCTAGCGCTGATGGGAAAGGGAAGAAAACCCGTCGAGGCAAGAAAAAGGCAAAGTCGCAAGACCACGCCCACATTGCCTCCGCCGCCATCATCACCACCGTCGTCGATACCCCCGCCACTGTGGATCCCCGGCTCGCCGCCCACGTCTCCCCCCAGCTCTACCAAGGGCATGTTGGCGCTCCCGCCAACACAAGGATATTGGAGGCTTTCTCCCTAGCCGAAAGGCTAGATGTTCACCCGTCGATCGAAACGATCCGGAGGCTGGACAGAGAGAAGCGCAAGGTGAGCAAAGCTCCCCTTCAAAATCTTTTGTGGGATTCTGAAACGTTTGGTCTCCCGTCCGGCATCGTTGAGATTTCCTCCGATGACGACTCGGACGTGCCCGCCGCCCCCGCTCCGAAACGTGCCCGCCGCTCCCGTAAGCGCGCCATAGACCCACCGCCACAGTCCTCTTGGGACAGTGAAGACATGGTGGATGTCTACGGGTCGGAGATCGACAGGGATATCGCTGCCACTGCTTTTCATAGCAGCGATGAGGACTTCCCGCGGATGATCCCGCGAACGACAAACGGTTCCTTGGGAATCAGGCGAGTGAATTCCTCATTTGCACCTTCTCGAACTAACGGTTTTTCTTCTCATGATGCGGATATCCCTGCTCGAGTAGTTAATATAATGTCTCCCGTTTCTGACATGGACACCGTAGTTACAAATACTTTGTATCTACCGCATGGTGCGAATACATGTCGCGCTTGCAGCGCCCCCTCCTCTTCGAGAACTAAGTGTGCATGCCCAAAAGGCATTTACTGGATCTTAGATTCAGGTGCTTCAATGCACTTCACCCCTGAGAGATCAGACTACGTAACCTATGAGAAGCTCGCAGAAAAAGACCGCCCAGCGGTTTTTACTGCCTCAGGAGTTATCTACGTCGAAGGAAAAGGGACGGTACTAGTGCGCTGGATGGATAGTGCGACTAAAAAATCGCACATCCTAGAGCTACACAATGTAGGACATATACCAGATTCTGGTGTCCGCCTAGTCTCCCTAGGCCTCTTACTTGCACATGGTGCGAAAGTCCACGGCGACGTTAAGCAAATCACAGTTACATACGGTGATGGCGTTACCCTTGCCCCGTTTACTCCTGGCCGTTTAGGTCAAGGAATGTATACTATTGAAGCGCTGCCGCTGAAAGGACAATCAGCAAACACAACTCGTACTATCACGTACGAAATTGTGCATCGACGTTTTGGACACCCTTCCAAGGACGTTATTAGGCATGCTCGTAAGCACGTCAAGTCTATGCCCGACATTGAGATCCCTTCTGAGGACTCTGTCTGCCCTGGCTGTGCTATGGGCAAGCTACCCAACAGGAGTTTCCCTCCTACTGAGCGACGCGCTACCCGCACGTTTGAATTGATTCACTCGGACTTAAAGTCCTTCCCCACCGATTCATACCATCGGTATAAATACATTATCACATTCCTTGATGACTATACGTCAATGGCGTGGGTTAGTCTTCTGCGCACGAAAGATGCTGCGTTGACTGCCACAAGACACTTCCTAAAAATGGTGTCCACGCAATTTACCGCACAGGTACAAGGATGGATGTCCGATGCAGGGGGAGAGTACAAGTCTCGAGCTTTCGATGACATGCTCAAGGAACAAGGGATCCGCGTTTACCAAAGCGCCCCCCATACTCCACAACAGAACGGTCGTGCTGAACGTTTCATGCGAACCGTTATGGACAAATCCGAGGCTATGCGGCATGAAGCCTGCATTCCGGAAAGTTGGTGGGAATTCAGCATTCAACATGCTACCCATATTTACAACAGAACACCGCTGCGTCGCCATAACTGGCGAACTCCTTATGAGTTGCTTAACAAGCAGCAGCCGGACGTAGCACATCTACGCGTGTTCGGATGTGCCGCATACGTGCATATTCCGGACGATGTGCCGCATACGTGCATATTCCGGACGATGTGCGGGCCAATAAAATGGCCCCTAAATCCGAACTTATGGTGTATCTGGGAGTCGCACCAGGGAAAGACACAAATTTCCTATTTATGCGTTCCCCCAACAACGTTTTGTTCCATTCCGCTCACGCAATTTTCGATGAGACGCGATTCCCCCGCTGTGCATCACCCCGCACGCGCCCTGCTGCACAACCAGTGCCTCCTGTCGCCGCTGAGCCCGGCCCTTTACAGGGACCCCCGGCGCCCGCTGCTGACGACGACCACCATCGACCCAGTCGACCCGCTCCGAGAGTACCATCTCCTCCCGTCCCTCCTCGCACACCCTCGCCTCGCCCAGCACCGCCCCCACCACGTGCACCTAAGAAAGGTCGTGGGGCACCGCCTGCGATCCCACCTGCCCCCGCTCGCCCCCAACGTGAACGTCGCGTGCCTAACCGGCCCGACAATGTTTACGGGGATAAGCACCCGGTTGAGCAGGTTAAGGAGATCGAGCGCAAATCGCGCTGGCCTGACTCTCGGGAACCTGGTCCATCCAGACCAAGGCAGCCACAGCCTCTGCCACAAGGCATGCCTGGCAATTTTCCCGACTCTAATGCGCCTCCTGCCCCTGCCGATGCTCCTGACTCTGACAGTGAAGCAGAGGTCGAACGATTAAGTCGTGAAGGGGGAGCTGGATTGGCTGCATTTTTGATGTCAAAGGCAATCCCACTCGGGCTAGCAACTGCAGACGCTAAACCCTTACGCGAATGGAGTCTAAAGGACCTTCAGAAGCTGCCCCTGGCAGAACAAAAGGAATGGAAAGCCGCATGTCGACGCGAGCTAGACATACTCAAAGAACGTAAAGTCTTTGAACTGGTCGACCCCCCGAAAGGGCGTAAGGTCATATCAAACCGATGGGTCTTCGATCAGAAACCTGATGGTCGTAAACGCGCACAATTAGTCGCAAAAGGATTCTCTTAACAAGAGGGAATCGATTTTGACCAAATCTTCTCCCCGGTTGTAAGGTTTGAGACCGTGCGGCTTATGCTTGCACTCGCAGCCTTAGAGAACTGGCACATCGAAGCACTCGATGTAAGAAGTGCTTACCTATATGGTAAGTTAAACGAGGAAATCTACATGAAACAACCCGAAGGTTTCATAATCCCTGGGCAAGAGCACAAAGTGCTCCGTCTACGACGTGCCCTGTACGGCCTTAAACAAGCCGGATTAGCCTGGTGGGAGACTCTAAACGAGTCCATGAAAGACCTCGGCTTCGAACGACTGAAGTCCGATGCCGGAATCTTCCTATACCGGAAGAAGGGCACCACTATGGTGGTAGCCATCGTCTATGTAGACGACACCTTATTCTGTGGCCCAGACAAGGCCATAGTAGTGGAGGTAAAAGCCGCATTTATGTGCAAGTGGGAATGCAGAGACTTAGGTCCTGCAACCGAGTTCCTGCATATGAGAATCCGCCGAGAAGGCAGCAAGATCATGATTGATCAGTGCGCCTACCTTGAAAAGGTACTTGAGCGATTCGGAATGCAGAACGCCAAAACGGCTTCCACTCCCCTTCCACAGGGGTATTACCCTCTCGACTACAATGGTCCAGTCGACCCAGAATTGCGATCTCGCTTCCAACAAGTGATCGGATCGTTATTATACATCACACTAGGCACCAGACCGGATATTGCCTACGCTGTGACAGCCCTTTCGAGGCATGCAGCTAAGCCCTCCAAAGAGCACCTAGACAGGGCACTATATATATGCAAGTACCTAGTCGGTACTCGCTATTACTCCCTTGTCTTCGATGGTAGCTCCAAGGCCGGCATGATCGCATTCACCGATTCCGATTGGGCATCCGATCCTAACACCCGTCGCTCTCAGACTGGCTGGTTTATTAAACTGGCTAATTGCATCTTCAGCTGGCAGTCGCGCCAACAACAGCGCATTGCCTACTCTTCTACAGAGGCTGAATATGTTGCACTCTCTGATTGCAGCAAACAGGTTGTTTGGTTACGCTCCTTAATGGAGGAACTTGGTTACAAGTTACAACCTATCCCCATATGTGGTGATAATCAAGGTTCCATATTCATGGGATCGAACGCAGTTACTGAAAAACGTAACAAACACGTGGACATAAAATGGCACGGTGTTAGAGAGTTCATCCGTGAAGGAATGGTAGAACTATTCTTTATTGAAGGGGCCATAAACCCTGCCGATATGTTCACCAAGAACCTTGGTCATATAAAACTTGACCAGTTCAGATCACAACTAGGGTTAGTCTTCTATGACAAAGCAATAGCAACATAAGCTATTGCTCCCTTCCTATTTTACTCAATGCACAAGTCATATACCCGATGTTCATCCGGATGACTTTGTAGCAACAAGTGTGCTCTCTTCGCTTACGCGCCTTATCACCGGCAGCTTAGTGAGGGGGAGTGTTGAACGAGCACCACGCAGTAGCTCTTTAACATTACTTACTTACTTAACGTAGTACTGTAGACGTCCATATAAGGAAATAGTCACACGCACATGTAGTATATAAGTTAGAACTCAATCGTCTGAGTTCGAATAGCATCTTGTGTTCTTACCACAACCACCGCTACCAGCTAAGTGACCATAACCCGCATGTGAGTGTTAGGCGTACTCTACGCTTCCCTAGACTCTATTCAACAGAAGCTATATGGCTCAAAAGTCATCAAGCCTAACCACCACTATGCTACTCATGTCGCCAACTGTTGTATCAACTTTGGGCCCTTACATGACTTTTGGACCTTTCTTTACGAACGACTGAACAAGGTTCTCAAATCTTATAAAACCAATAACCACGGAAATGGAGAACTTGAAACGACTTTTTTCAGGGAGTTTCAGCGCACGTGCGAGCTTGGTAGATTAACTTTTTCATTGCGGCAGCATCCTGAGGACTCCCTTCCATCAAAGGTTGCTCAAATTATGCTCAAAGCATCAAATGATGAGCGGGGGACCATCACTGGTCTTGCAACCCTCTCTCAGGAACTTGACAGCATGAGCGCTGATGGTATGTAATTCCAAATGTTTCACTAGCTTCAAATGGCTGAAACCGGCACGTACAGCTGGTCTGATTTATGCTCTAAGCCCACACCATCAAATCAAGGAGCTGTCATCAGACAGCTATCGATTGCTAGCGAGGACACTTTGTTTCCGCTTCCCTCTGACCCCAGTCCATTGTCGTTACGATAGGGCTCTCGTTCCCCACAGTGTCCCTTTGAACATGAAGGCAATATTCTTCGACTACATTATCATTGATGGCAAGCACTTTTATGCCTCACGCTCCGCTGGTACAAATAGGACATCTCTCTCGCATGTTGTCATCCCTGGTGAATGCGAGGTTCACGCTTATGGCGAGATACTCAAGATATTCCAAATTGATCAGACCTTCAGTGATGTTGCCCGGACACTGTGGTTCACTCGAATGAGATGGTTCATGCCAGTTCAGCAGACAGATCATCAGGATCTTTGGATGAAATTGTGAGTTTTTTTTCTCTCCTAGTAGTACTGAAATGAGAAACTGAAATGGGATCAATAGCGAATCTGTTAATGTTCATCTATGGGAACTAGGAGAATATATATGACAAGATACTCAGTTACCCCAGCTAATCGACCTCGATTGGCTGCGTTGTCTCTTAGCTATGGCTGTCATCGGTGTTGGCAAGGAACGGCGCAAGGTATGGGCAACTGTCGATCTCTCAAAGGTATGCAAAGCAGATAACACATACTTCAACGTGGCTGAGACACCATTTTATCAAGTGATCGACAACACTACAAAATGTCTGCAAGTCTTCTTGGATATTGTACACCGGTCAAGCAGCAATTTCCACTGCCACCACTATGTGGCCATCCACTTTCTCACTTTTCACCAGTCGCCTCTACCACCACGTCATCCACTTTTTCTCCCAAGCTGCTTGCATCCGCCACTGCCCCGGGAATCACAGAATTCTTGCGCCACTCCACCACTTCCTTCAAGTAAGTCATATCCTCCACCAATAGGTCGCTATTGCCCAAACGACTGAAGAAGCCATTGAGCCAGTCCGCACCAGGAAGCAACTCAGGCTCGACCTCAGATACCTGAAGAGCCATTCAGGGTTCACCATGTGTTTGAAAGGTCGAGTCCCTTTCATGGAACGTGGTGCGTCATCATGCATTTTGTGCGGTGCGGTGTCGAATGCCATCTTGGTAACTTTGATACATTTCAGAGCCTTACGGCATTTTTTTGGTGGTTGTCCGCCACCGCTGGCTGGAGTTTCCGCCTGAGAAGTTATTGGGACAGGCTCCTCTTGATTACCAGCCACTTTCCTTTGGGACCGCAAGGAAAGCCAACGCAGGAAAGCGATATACTTTGTGTGAAACCAGTGAGTAATTAACTTCTAGACAAAAAGAAGTGAACTCACGTCAAGGGAGCGCCATTCACGCCCGACAGCCATAGGTGCTGTCTTTCCAACACCTGCACTTTGTCTGCGCCGCTTGTCATCTTCGCTGAGATTGTCCGACTCATACGACAACAAGTCGCTTCCAAATTCAGTGTCGATCATACCAATTGCATCGTTATGGCCAGACTCTCCTTGGTAGTCGAGCGCAGCGTTGCGCCGATTCTTGGCAACCTACCGACAAGTAAGTAATTCTGATTGTACATTAACGAGCAGAACTGACTGTAGCACACCGGGTATGCTGGCGATCTCGCACCAGTTTTTCATCCTCCAGTTGAGCCTTCACGGGGTCAGCGTGTATCTGTGCTTTCGTGTGGATATTCCGGAAGTATATCTTCGCTGATGTTTGAATGAATTTGATCTGAAAGTCCTCATCAGGTATGTTCCCCTTTGAGTTGGCGGCAGCGCGAGATTTCTAATGAAATCATTTCGTAAGTCTTTCCGTCCTGGAAACCAATATTGAATCTTACAGTTTCATTGTCAAAGACGCGCTGAACGACCTCGGAAATAATTTTTGTATTCAGTTCATTGTCGACATGACCAAGAAAGTTTGGGTGCCAAATCTGACGGCCATCGACAGCAGTTTTATATGGCTTCCCATCAGGCAAAGGATGTACGGTATTTGCAAGAATGGAAGACAATTTTCGCTTTGGGATGGAGCTTATATTAATTCTGCACAGCTCCCCGAACATCGGATGGACAAATGGCTTGGAAAATGGTAAGTCTGTGTTGTTCTTTCACGAAGTTTTACTTACTTTCAATGCCAGATGATTGTTTGAGCCTTCCTTTGTCTTTTTTGGCTTTGTTGACTGTGATTTGAGCTGCTCTAGAGTCTCTTCAAGTGCGTCGACACGGGAGGTAAGCATCTTGTTGGCGTTCTTAAGGTCTTCTATGTTCTGATTCTGGGTATTGATCCTCTGAGTCAGCTGATGAATACTGGATCCATTCTCGCTTGCAGGTGGATGAAGACTTGAGGGAGAATCCACCGAATCAAGCACGGCGGGTGCTCCGGGTGCAAGGTGCTGTGGGACATAGTTTGAGTGTGGGGTTTGCCTACTCATACTCTCTCCATGACCGTATCCCTGCTGATAATCACTCATGGGTGTAGAACCACGCCGGTCAACTGAATGTGCACGTGAACCAGGATCTCCATTTTGTGGGAAGGGACGATGGCCTAGGGGGGCATGAAAAGCCGAAGGTGTGTCCATCCCTAAGATGAGTGGTATAAATAACATAGAAAGCGACAGGATGAGATATGAACACGTGGTACCTCCATGGTATGATCCCAAATACCCCCCTTGGCTCGGCGTCATTCTCCCTTGGCTCGGTGTCATTCTGTCAAATTCAAGATGGCCAGGATGTCCAAAACCTGAGTTCATCCCTACTGGCCGCCCTGGCAAGCTTTGGTACTTCCGGCGACGTGTAAGTAATATCTAACCCGTTTTCATGGAGTACTCACTGAATTTTGGTTGTGGAATTGTCCATCAACAGGGGTAGAAGGCGTATTGACCGTGAATGGATCATCATAAGGATCGGTGCGATTAAACGGCGGCCCCGGGATCTGGGGGGGATTTGCAGGGACACAATGGTATGGATTCATAGTATTCGTTTGCGGAGCAGATAGTTGGTCGTTGACTTGGCCTGTATTTACAGCAGTCGGGGCACCACTCGGACACCTCTGGGAGGAGTACATGGTGATATCTATGGAAGGGGGGAAGGGGCAGGCTGCAGGCGGGTGGGGTTTTTTCCCCCCCCGGATCAAACGGTACCGGGGTAGCTAGAGGCGCACAAAGTACTATAACCAGCAGAAAATCAGACATTTTTGTTCAGATAATCAGACGTGAATTGGAACAGGTCTTTCTTAAACATGACATGAATCAGACGTGTCGCCGAGGGCTCAGTAATTAATCAAGGTCCTAGAAACATCTATCATGAGGGTTTGACTACAGTCTTAAAAAAGAACCTCTTCGAACTACAAACAGAGCATCGAGCCTTCCTGGCGGGAATCCAGTTAGTTTCTTATTTTAGGTAATAATTAGACTGTCTCCAGATCTCGCTCAAACTTCGTTTCCGCAGTGATTGTCAGAAGATTGTTTGGCATGTGATCCAATGTCCCCTCATCTGATGAGTTCATAGTTGTTTTTTAGAGAACCTAAACGGTGAATGTGAAGAGCATTCATGGCTGCGTGCGCTCAGTAACGGTGCTGCAACTCGAATGCAAGCTCTGGCAGGGATTGATGAAGATCAGTAATAGTTTGAGTAATTTCCACTTCTTTGTCATGTATAGTCGTTTGTAAACATTGAATTTTGATGCCAAGCCTGGTAATCTCTTCTTTTGCACGGCACAATTTAAAAACTTTACCCATAGCTTCACGAATGGCTGGCCTGGCCCAAACACATTCATGTACATCGTCTCCAGCACTACAAAGGAGGTCAAATTCAGCGAGTGACGTGTACTTTACTATATCCTTCCAAGAAATTGTGGGGCAGGAAGGCACAAGCTTGGAGGCTTGAATGTTGTACCGAATGATCGCTTTGCGGATAGCCTCAGAACGGCACTGTAGACCTTTGCTAATCTGTTGGCGGAGTATAGTACATATGCATCAGTCTTACAGCTTGTAGCCTGAAGCGACATTAGCAAACTGTTAAATAGGAACCGTATGATACTTACAGTACCCATGTCAGACATATTGAGCTTACCAAGCTCAAAAAGGCGCATTATAACCAGGCACTCTAGCTCGCTGAATGCCTCATGATATGTCCTTAGGGTTGCCTGATCTTTAAATCAGTTATACTCTTTGCTGCCAACTTCCCAGGGTGACTTGAGCTGTAGTTGTCCTTGGACATGAGAAGCTAATGCTTCTGCATATTGCAATTTATTATAAGCGAGATCCATACGAATGTGGCTCTGATTGAGAAGTTGTCCGAGTGTTTGGATGTTGCTATCCACTAGACCAGTGAGCTGGCTGTTGATCACTTGCGTGCAGCATGCCATTCTGCTCTGAGTATTGTAATGTGAGTAGTGGCAATATCACCAAAAATGTAGTACACACCTCCTCATCTGAAGTTCATCAAGTGCCTGCACATATTGTATTTTAAGGATGTCCAGCTGTGCTGGTTGCTTGAGCGACAAGAGGTACGCTCATTCTTCAGCCAGGAACAGGGAAAGTCAGCATCCATGAGCTTCAGTTGGTCCTTGAGCACCTTGAGCTCACCGGTTAGTTTGCACACTAATGCTATTGCTTCACAATAGTGATTGCAAATGAATTGCGCTACCGCATCAACAAGTCAGTAAGAATGAACATAAATTAATTTGTTACATACTGAGAAGTTCATATTTGTCTTCATTCCAAAACATGAAGTGTTGTTCTAAGGATTGATGCTGATGAAACCGCGTGGCATGTCGCATGCTTCGTGCCAACTTGTTGGACATTGAGAATACATGTTCACAGCCTTCACCCTTGCTATTACCTGTGCCTTCAATTCACATAGGATGCCAGTCGAGCTGGCAAAGGCAGTTGTGGGCATGACCATGGAAGGCGCCAACCATAAAATGAAGGCCGAGTGCTTGTATCTTTGACCCAATGGTGCTGGTGCATGCCATCTTTGAGAACGCACAGCCTATGTCATATGCACGGCCTCCCTTAGATCCATAAACAGATAAAAGCTGGTTGATGATTGCAAGAGGGTATTTCACCCTGGGTGTTGTCAGTGACAGGTATTACACTGAAATGGAAAACGTACAGCTTGCCACTCTTGATCATGTCACAAGTGAGGAGCACAAATCGATGCTGGCAGGTTGTGAGGAAAATTCCCGACTCCTCAAAGACGCTCTTGCGTACGTCAGCACGGGCATTGCGCCAACGATCGACACAGTTGAATTCGTTCCGAGCATCAGTGGTGTCATCCTCCCATTCATTGTCATAGGTTTGGGCACTAGACCCAACCTGCATATCAGTAAATCACCCCCCACTATACAGACCCAAACAGACCTGTATGGATCTGCACTGGGTTGCACAGGTAACTTTGGTACAGCTAGGTCATTGTCTGTGTAGATCTGCATGGTTCTGTACTGACTCTGTACTGACCTGCACAGATATATACAAACAACATAACTCTGTGCAGACCTGTACAGACCTGCATAGACCTGGCACACAATTGCACTCTGGGTGAAATAGGGTGATTTGCTAATGCAGGTCCTGAGACTACACAACTTAATTAGTTTACGCAAGCATAAATCAGTGAATACAAACCTGAGTAGCTTCAACTTCATATTGAAACTGATTGACCTCGGCATGCCTTCCATACACTGCAGTGTCCCATCACTTGAGGCTGTTGTGTCCGTCAATTGAAACAAGCCAGTTGAACGTAAGATCAGGCTCGTCTTCCAAGCAGTAGAAGCAAGCCGGGCATTCATTCTGAAGCTGCCACTCCTGGCCATCATGCCCCATGAGTTTTTGAAGCCACTGGTCAACATGATGAATGATTTCAAGATACAAGTTGAAGGCTTGAGAGAGCAGTTGGAATAGGTACAGGTGATATGGTACCTGCAGTGAAATTAAGGCTGAATAAAATGAAAATGGTTCAATCAGATTTACCTGATGGAGATAGCACAGAACTTTGCATAGCACCTGGATGCTGAAGTGTGGACATGTGCGATGAATCAGATGAAAGATGGCAAGACTACGGATAGAAATAGTATTATGACTTTCTCTTTTTCTTATCGCTTACCTTGTACAACGTGTACCATGGACACTATTCCTTTTCCACAATGACTTCCCCTTATCTCCAGTTCCTTCCCATTGGCGTCCCGACGGTACTCCACTTGCTTAGTCATTGTGTACCTTCCTTCACGTTCTATCTTTCTCTCTCGCATTCCATGCTTGCCCTGAACTTCTCCTCCATGTAGTGTATAACCCTTCGCTTATCGCTCCATGTACTTTCTTTACTCTTGAGCTCCTTTGTAATCCTGTACCTTGTACAAGTCATCGCTCTTGTGGTCACCACTTGATCCTGTTGGAATCAGTCCAACATCCCTTGAACCTTCGAACCTCGTGTGGACGACCCCACGAGCTCCTTGATCCCTTGCAGTCTTTGTCCTACTCTGGAGGACGTTACCTCTATAAAGACTTTGTTGTGCTTCTGACTCGATGCTCTCTTTGTTCTTACTTCACAAAGGCTACACTTGTACCTACCTGGTCCAAGTGTAACAAATAGTGACATTGGGATACACAGGCGAGCAGCCAAGGTACCCATGCAAGATTAAGTTCTCATTTAGGAATAAATGGTGCAAGTGAGCAATCAACATTGCCTTGCACCTGGCTGACGGACCAGTTTAGACAACACAATGTAATCACAAACTCAGCTTACCGAAGAAATCAATAAGCTCAACATCCCTGATAGTACCAGAAGGACCCTCAGCAGAATCAGGGTCAAAAGGTGGAAAACCATCACCAGAATCCCGAGAGCGGTAGTCGAGGTAAGCATCGACAAGGGGGGGCATTTGGGCTTTCCATTGGCCAGTTTGGAGCTCAATACGATCATGGTGGTCGCGAGAATCTACAGGTCACCTGAGAGTACTCTGTAAATGAAGCACAGCACAGGTACACGAAGAACTCACCATCCAGTGTTAAGTCCCAAGAAACAGCTGTCATCGCCGTCGTTGCTCTCACATTCTGAGTCAGGACAGTTGTATAGCATGGAATCATCATGGGATACATCCATCCCCTGATCCTCAAGCATACAATCAACAAGCTCTTGGTCCATGGGAGCCAGGGCTTGGAGAAAATGTTTTAGTACGAAAAACAGAAGTAAATGGACATACTACCTTGTACCTCCAACAAACACTATTCAGCACCCTTCTTGAGATGCTCTGCCTGGTTCCCGAGGCACAGCATCATCGTCTGTTGAATGCCATGTTGGAATGTGTGGAGTGAAACGGCTTTCGAGAGGCCTTTGTATCTTTTGGCAGGCATGGCGGTATGAGGCAGTAGGGAGGTAGGCTTGGTTGCGAACAAGGATGGTGAAAACATGGAAGAGGACTTGAGAATGTGGTTTAAGTTATGATTACCACTGGGATGGCTGACTGTGGCAGAGGCAGCAAGGAGGAGAAAGAAAGGGCATGGGAAGGAAAATGGAAAAAAAAGCAACAATATGGGAACATGTTGATGCCCATTGGCGCTACCAGGAGCTGCGTCGAGCACGCACTAGACCATGGTAGAGATGACGAATACTTGAGGACATTGTCAGGAATGGTGGCATGGCGAGGTGGACCTAGCAATGATGGAAAAGGCAAGTGACAATATTGAGAGCACGTTGAAGCCCATTGGGGCTGCCAGGAGCTGCGTCGAGCATGCGCTAGACCATGGTGGAGATTACAGATACTTGAGGACATTGTCAGAAATGGTGGTAGCAGCAAGGTGGACCTAGCAACGATGGAAAAAGCAAGCAACAATATTGAAAGCACTTTGAAGCCAATTGGGGCTGCCAGGAGCTGTGTTGAGTGCGCTAGACCATGGTGGAGAACAAGGATACTGGGGGACACTGCCGGGAATGAGGACGGTGGCGAGGTAGACCCAGCAACAATGTTAAGGGCACATTGAAGCCCATTGGCACTGCCAAGGGCTGTGCTGAGAGCATGCTAGACCATGGTGTGGTGACAAAGATGCTGAGGACATGGTTGGGAATGGCAGCAGCGGCAGGAATGGCGGGCACTAGCAACAACGGCGACAACAACGAGAAGGGCAGGAGATGAGGGGCGTGGGAAGGAATATGGAGAAGCAGCCGCAATACGTACCTAGCCTATTTAGCCACAATAGGTAGCCACAGTATCTAGCCGAGGTTGTATAGGGTGCACGGGCCAAGCACAGCTGTGCAGAAGTGAAGTATAATTAGGGATTTGGGACATTAGGTATTGCTGGTGGCTGGGAAAGTGAATAAACGAGCCTAATTACAAGTGACACCACCTTTTTATGTCACACCTAATTAGACTTACCAATCGGGAAGTATAGGTGGTACCTGCACAGGTAAGGATACCATATCCATGCAGTTCCCTATTCATGCATTGTTCAAATGTATACATTGATGGATAGGATATGCATGTGTACTACATGAAAACTGCAGAACTACTGAATATTGTGAATGTCAGACATGGATACAACAGACATAAAGAATTCTGTGAGTCATGTATGCAATAATCAATAGAACAGAACAAGAACTCACCAATGGTATGACAGCATGAATGCAACATGCATGAACCTCATATGCGCACACCTGTTCTGTGGATTGTGCACAACAATGACGTGGAGTAAGCACTATCAAGTGAGATCCATAGAAGGTCAGTTAGTAATTGAAAGAACTCATGGTCAAACATGCCAATATGATGTGTGTATAATGGACAGGGCTAGCATGGACACAATGGATCATTTTGAGAGATACTGGAATCGCCTGGAGACAGATGAGTTGTTTGACCACTTGGGACAATTTTAACTCACCAAACAAGATGGTGTAGAGATGGGAAATGGTCTGAGGGTGTCCTCTAGGCAAAGCTTGGTGAGAGACTTGGTGGTAAAGTGTGGGTGCAAGTACAGACTCGTCCCAAGGGGTTCAGGGAAGGTTGTTGTATAGGAAGGGGTGAACTAAGAGGTTCCAAGTGAAGTAGAATGGATCCAGTAAGATTGGGAAAAGGAACTGGAATGGAACAGGACAGGAACAACAGGTCTGCATGCAAACGGTCCAGATATGCAAGGAAGGTTTGGATGACGAGACGACAATGACCAATGAAGCCTTCCACAGAAGTGAACAGATAGATGCTGAAAGGTAGATGTATTTTTGGGACAAGTACAGTAGTCGTTATAGTCCAGGGCATACATACTCTTAGACTTGGTCTAGTTACAGAATATGAAATACACAGAAATGGATCCGGTGCAGTAAAAACTTCAAGGACACCAAATTTAAGGGCAGTGAAAACTTCCTTCAAGGCTGTCCAAAGCTACATGTTGTATGTGAAAGGGTTGGTGGTAACATCCTGCAACACATATTGAATCTATGTCAATTGAGGCCTACTGAAAACATCCAGAGCATCTGAGTCTGTCTATTGTAGCTGTGTCATTAATGAGCTGTGACTCTTGTACATGTCAAAAGAGAGTGATATGAAGGTACCCATGAGTGAACACAATGTCAGCAGTCGATCCAATAACCAAACAGACATGGATAAACCACAGCCGGAGCAGATATGTACAGATAAACCATGGATCACAAACAGATGGACAGAGGACTTGTCAGATGGGTTGGAGGATGCTTGAGGATGAATACCCAGTGTCTGTAAAATGGGGAAAAGAGGAGATATACATGCAAGGAACCACAGGTTCCTACAATGGGTATAGTGTGCTACCCAACTCACCCAAGAGATGGACACAACAAAGTGGATTTGGGAGGAAGCGACATCATGTGGTACAACAGCAACTACACAATGTGATGGGAAGGTTTGGATCTGAGGGAGAGGGTAGAAGGGGTCAGAGTACTTTGTAATGCTAGTAGCAGAGACTCACAAATTATGACTGTGCATAGTATGTTAAACCCTTCCAAAATACAGTGAAAACAACCTAACCTTCACTGGTAGTAGGAGCTATGCTTGTTGGCCTGTTCATTGAGCAATCAAAGGGTTAACAAGCTCATGGTCAAGGCTATATGTGGATGCAATAATATAGTTCTTGCCTAGGTCAATGGGTGAGGTGGGTAATCATTTGTCATCCATTGTCCATTGTTCGTTGAACCACATGCCAGCCCACTGGATTCACAATAAATGCATGGCAATTACACACAAACACCTCTGCCCTCTCTCTCCTTACCATCCTTCTATGCTACATTTTTCCAACCCACTATGTCGTCTTTGTGGTTCAATATTTCACCCACCATGTTTGTTCCTGAAGCTCTGGAACTGCTTGAGCAATTTGCACGAGAGCAGGTCTCGTGGGCGGGCTTTCACCAGAAGCTGGTCCTCTTGTTCGTGGGATCAAGCAAATGTAATTCGGAGGACTGGGAGCTGTTCATCGACATCATTGTAGATAGACATTTGGCTGGGTTTCTAGAAATCCAGTCGATACTTGCTCAACACAGTGTTCTCCCCTCAGCAGGTACAATATGTGATTGTCATGAAACCTCTGTCTGATTCAACTCCAGCTCCACTGAAATCAGTGGAGGACTTGAACACTCCCCCACTTGCACATATTGCCATTACATCAGCAAGTATATCTTCCAGTTTTATTTCACAAATTCTTCATAATATTTTGCAGGTAATCCATCATCTCTCCACCGAGACATGTCTGCTAGGAGGTTGGTGTGGGACTGGGCAGCAGGGAGATTCTAATTCCCTCACTTGATTGTGGGTATGGAAAGCTTTTGGGATTGTTACGTCAAGCAAGAATAGAAGGACTTGTTCAATGTCGTCTTTGATGCCTCTTGCCCTGGAGAAGATGAGGATTCGGCACTGGCCTCAAACCTCCATTCTTCAAGTCCCACAAAACCACACACCATTCAGCTTGTGGAAGATGTGATGGCAGAATTTGGTGTTTTGCTTGTGTCAAGTCAATCCTATGTTCTGCCACCAAAGCCAAGTTCTCATGTGAGGCAGTCCACCTGTCATGATCAGTCTCCTGTGAGAGATCACTGTCAATATGTGCCTGATGTGCCACCAGCTGGGCAATCACTGTATGCTCAAAGACTTGCACAGGTTGTTGAATGATACAAAGCAGGCCATTTCAGTAATCACAATGACCCACTATTCAAACTTCCAACCTTGGATCTTCCTTTCAACCTCTGGGCCATCCATTCAACCACTTCCAATTCACGACACCATTGCCCCAATTACTCCCCGAACCCTACCACTACAATGATCCCCTGGATCAATTACACCCAGAGATGGCCACCGGCATCCACTGTATCCCCACAAGCTCCGAATTGCAGCGAACAGCACCAGCAAATGCCAAGAAACTGCAGCGCCAATCCCACATCATGCTGCCACCCCCCTTTCAATTGGTTATGTTCGAGTCTGACTTCACAATCGTGAAATATCTCCAAACACATCAAGAACAGTCTTTATACATATATGTCTTCTACCAACCCGGTGTCTCTGACAAAGAAAGATCGGAAGAATTTGATTGATGGCTCTACCAACAATGCTTCAGAGACGGTTCTAAGGCATTCCCCCCCACCCAAAATAGAGTATTACCACAAGCTGTGTATCGACACCATGTCAAATGCACACAGCGCATTCCGAAGATATGCTGAAAACACTGTCGAGGCCTTTTTGTGACCTAGATCCTCTGCAGAAAATGTGATCGAGTACCAACACATTGCCACACAAGACTTGCTCGATCGACCAGGTCTCGACGTGTTTCATGTCTCTGATGAGGTATGATTTTCCGCAGCTCCCACTACTATGCTATACTAACTAATGAAAATGCCACAGAGGGCGTTGTGTTTTACTTTGAACACCCATATATATCTAAACTAATTGAGCATGTTATCAGCATGGACCTCAAATGCACCAATGTGCTTCAAGCTGCTTCAATGAAGCCTGTGATTGCACTGGCAGCAGCTTCATTTAGGCTTGCTCTCACACACCGTATGACCACAGAAGAGCCAGCAGCCACCTTTGTTGGTGAGGCATATCAAGAAGCCTGCAGCTTCATGGATGCCCTCAATGGAGATGCACATGCTATACTTCTTATGTTTTCTTCTTTTCTCATATCCCGCATCCTTCAAGGTGTAATCCTTTTATCTGACGATCCTGGGTAAAGAGTGTACACAGTGAGGTTCAGGACAGGTAAGTTGCAATTATTTTATTGGCGGTATCCCTGACACATGTCTCTAGGGGCTACAGCCAAATTTTGCTGTGTAGCTTTCGAGCATTGTGGTCTAAAATGTTGGGATGTTCCAAGGCTTCCCTACTGCTTTACATGTAAACAACTAGTCCTCACAAGATTCACCAAGCATGCCCTCCATCTTGTCCAACTGCAATATGCAGCATAGACCTCCTCCCTGATGAGGCTCACTTGTCACTCAATGGGAAACTCCCTTGTATACCTATGTTTAGCTGGATTCACATTCGGTGTGGTGTCTACAAGAATGACATCACCTATATCGTAGCCACAGATAAAATGTCATGTGATGTTCTTGTCACCATCGACCTCATTGTTGCCCTTATGACATGATAGAGGACAATGACATACCCAAGGTGAAAGCACAAAAAAAAAGAATGGAAAGGAGACTTTCAATCCTTCTGCAGCCAAGAAAGTTGGGCTCAAAGTCTTTATTGCACATGGGCTATATCACTGTAATGGACTATACTACAGCAGTTGTGGCCTGTTGTGTTGCACATTTGTGAAATCTTCGGTCAAACCAGTCAAGTACCCCATCCCAATCACATTGTACTTCACGCTGAATCACAAATTGACCCTTGACTCATTGACCAGACACACTTGAGGTTTGCTGCCCAATTCTGGAAGGAAGGCAATCTAGTGTGGTCGCTAAGCAGCCCCTTTGTGGGGGAACCAACAGTCATTGTATTGATTGACGTTGATGAAGCGAGAGTCTGATTTTTGCCATGTGACTCTCAGCTAGCACTTTTCGAGGATGAGATGTCAGCTTTGGATGTCTGCCATGTGTTCAGATATGGTGACTCTGTCAAAATCTTCACAGGAGTTCACCGAGAATCAACTGGGACCCTCATTGTCATTGGTGAAGATGATGCAATGCCAATATTGGAAACAATGGAAGTGGTGAGTAACTATTATATCCTTGTAGCTATCCTGACCGGTGATGAAGACTTTAGTACCTTTTGTTTTTCTTGAAACATACTCCATGCCTCATTTGTCCTCCATGATGTTGCAAGATCCTGGCCTTCCAGCTGATATCCTTTATCAACCTGTGCAAAATTTTAACTTGAACATTCCAGGTAATGAGGTATAAATCATCAAGGGTCAGTATCACGAGATGTTAGGCAACATCGACAACATCAAGGAGTTCAATTTTATATGGGCAAACAGTTTGCAAATTGCCAAAGATAGATGATCTGAAAGAGGAAAAACCAATGAAAGAGCTGAAGTGCTATGTAACTGGCAGTTGAGAACATTTTACAAGTCACTTGAGGTGAAATCCATGGGACAATTGGTGTAGTTTTGTTGGTCCATTTTTTTAATGCTAACTAAGGTGATGTTAAGATTGGAAGAAGACAGTAGCAAAGTGAGTGTAGCTGTGATTCTTTGCAATTTTTGCTGACATCTACTGGATCAGAATTTCCATGCTGTTGTTACACTTGGACTGGGTAGGTACGAGCATAGCATTTATAAAGGGAAGAACGAGGAGAGGTTGAGTCAAAAGCACAACAAGGTCTTTCAGAGATAACGTCTTTCAAAGTAAACAAAGACTTTAAAGAATCAAAGGGCTTGTGGGGTTGTCCACACAAGGTTCAAAGGTTCAAGGATTTCAAAGAAGCTGGGCTAATACCAGTGGGATCAAGTGGGGACCACAAGAGCGATAGATTGGTACAGGAGTACAAAAGGAGCTCAAGAGTAAAGAACTACATGGAGCAATAAATGAAGGTTTATATACTACATGGAGAGAAGGTTCAGGGCAAGCATTGAATGGGAAAGAACAAGATGGAAGATGAAGGAAGTCCACAATGACAAAGCAAGTGGAGTACCATTGGAATGGCGGCAGGAAGGAACTAGAGATAAGGGTGAGTCATGATGGAAAGGAAATAGTGTCTGAGATAAGCGTAGTACAAGGTAAACAATACAGTAAGAGAAAAGAATGAATCATAACAGCTGTTGTGCCGAAAGCTGAGGGAATTTCATCTGCTAACTACCACATCCAACACTGTTGGTCACAATGTGTGGATAATCTGTGGTGAGAAGACAGGCATCCAGGTCACACTTCATGCATTGGGTCACAATTCCAGCATGGTGTCATATTTCAGGAATACAATGCAAGTAAAGAACAAATATTTGGCCACTGAGTATAAATTCATCTCTCCATGTATTCAAACAAAGAGACTCAAACTCTTAAGAAATTACTTCCACTCCTGCTTAAGAGGCCATGTATTATCTGGACTAACAATCCTGGGACAGGTCTGGCATTCTCCTTAATGGCACTTATATAGAAGGTGCCCAATTGGAGGCAATGAAGAATTTAGTCAAATGATCATTCACAGAACCAACACCAGAAATCTGCAATGTTACTGTTACGCTCGCCCATATTGCCTATTGTTCTTTTCCTTTTCTTGTCACTTTATTTTCCCATTGACCTTATCAGATATTGCATATCAAGCCCTTATCTTATCAAATCACCTGATCCTTATCACATCTAGTCATATAATAGGTCACATGACCTTATCTTTTATCTCGGCTGTGCTCCTCATGTTGCACACATTGCATCCTCATGCATGTCTCATGCATTTCCTATTGACTCACTTTTCCTTATCGTCCAATAGCACTAATAGCGCTTATCTAGGTTTGCCTCATGGTAACCAGTGATCATATTAGTATTAGTTACTACTTATAGATATACACAGCTTGGTCTGTGCACGATCTCTCATAGTATAGCCAAGGGAGGACAGTCAAAGTAATCTCATAGATCTCTTCATGTGGTACTTTGAGTCAGAAAGGAATTAAGCAAGCAGAACATGCTGGCAGGGCAGACAGGACAGATTGATCATGTAATATATTTGTTTGTATCTATATAACAGCAATTTAATTAATGTGTGTGGCTATATTCAAACATACCTTCCCGATTTGTAAACCAAACCAACAACCATAAATAACGCCAAACACAACTGTATGTCCATTTCATCATAACTCAATTTTTTTTCTCATCACCTGCTAGACCAACCAACCTATAAGAAGCAAATATTCTGAGATATGCTGGCAGCCAACACTTTTACCATTTACAATAGACAATAGGTTTGGAAGCAGCCTTGAATAAGGTGAGTGGCTGTGCTAAGCACAACCCGCCAGCGTGTCTCAGATCTCTCTATACAGACTTTTGAGATCAACAGAAGGGCTCGCAATTAGGTGTGTTCATGAATCATGCAATCACCCTGAGGTTAAAAGTCTACACAAAAGACTGCCAAGACTGCTGACAAGGAGGCACCTAAGGAAAAAGCCAAGCAGGCAAGCATGTTCTTTTGTCACTCACTTTGTGTTGACCTGTCCAATAGAAGAACAAGGTAGGTCAGACTGAATGGCACAACATGCTGGCAGCTTATGCCTGCCTATATAGAAGTCTTATGTCAGTGCTACCAATGATGAAGACAAAGAGGATCCTGTGGTAAATCATATTTCATGTCAAAGTCTTATGCTACTCATGTATATCACAAAAGCCCAAGCCAAAAAAGAGCAAGGGCAAGGCCAATATTGTTCAAGATGAGGAGAATCCTGTGGTAAATAATGTCTCATATTAAAGTCATACACTACTTAAGCACCTCAAGGACACACAGAAGTCCAAGCCCAAGCTGAAAAAGAGCAAGGGCAAGGCTAATCAAGATGAGGATGAGCCTATGGTAAAATCACGTTTCTCATCCATTACTCATGCATCTCAAGGATGGACAGATGACCAAGCCCAAGGCCACCAAGGGCAATGGCAAGGCTGCTACCATTGATCAAGATGAGGACAATTCCATGATAAATCGTGTTTCCCACAAAGTCATACATTACTCATGCATGTATCTCAAGAATGGACAGACAATCAAGTCTAAGGCCACCAAGGGTAAGGGAAAGACTAATCAAGACGAGGATAAACCTATGGTAAAATCAAGTTTCTCATCCATTACTCATACATCTCAAGAATGGACAGATGACCAAGCCTAAGGCCACCAAGGGCAAGGGCAAGGCTGCTACCATTGATCAAGGTGAGGACAATTCCATGGTGAATTGTGTTTCACACAAAGTTATACATCACTCATGCATCTCAAGGATGGACAGAGGACCCAGCCTAAGGTCACCAAGGGCAAGGCTGCTCCCATTGATCAAGGTGAGGATGATCCCATGGTAAATCATGTTTCATACAAAGTTGTACATTACTCATGCATCTCAAGGATGGACAAACAACCAAGCCCAAGGCCACCAAGGGCAAGGGAAAGCAAAGTACAAAATAGGTGTCATCCTATATATATGCCAGTAGCTTATATGATATACACAGTACACCAATGAAGACATTGAGGTGAAACAACTTACATTGATTGAATCATGTCTCATCTGAGCTTGTAGATGCCAGCTGAGGCAGAGGATCACAAGTCTGACTATAAAACAGTGGCAAGTATTCCATGTAATAAGCATGACACACACTGTTTGACAGAAATGTATATAGGACAAGGACAAGGGTCCAAGTGTGAGCACTGCCAAAGTGGCCAACAAGCCCAAGGGAAAGAAAAATGTAAGTGATTAACTGAGCGCAACACGCTGGTGGCTCATGCTCAGTCTCTAGCCCAAGATCACAGTGATCACCAAGAAGGCAACTGTGAACAAGAGTGACATTTGGTAAACATTTCATTCCTCAAGCAACATGATGATGTCTCATTTCAATCACCATTGGACACCTAACATCACGATGCTTGACTGATCTGATATCTAGGAGATGTTTAAAGGAGTTCAGAAGGACATTGCTAGCATGACACTGGGTTATGCGCTCATGTCAGTCCTTGACAACTCTGACAATGGCTGGGGCCCCACACTTCTTTGCCGCACCATTAACCAATGGGACATCGACCTGAAATTCATGGAAAAGTCTCTTAAACTGAATATAAGACCAGGGGTCTACAGAACACTATCACAGAAAACACCATCATCATAGGAGTAGAGCAAGACTAAATCAAGTCATCTAGCTTGAAACCAGTATCAGAGGATCTTCATACCAACAGAGTATTATGGACAAAACTGAAGCCAGAGAAATCACCAAGAGAAATCATTCTCTACAATGGGAACCACTGGTGCTACTTCATGCAGAGCAATGCTGATCGCATGCAAGCCCAAACACAATATCAAAATGTGATGACTGAGCTGAAAAAGAACCCATCTGAGTTGGTACAAGTTGAATCCTTTGGGCGAAATCCAGAGCATTGAATGTCATTAAGAAGCAGGGTTCATGGCTCATGAGATTCATTGACATGGATAAGTCCTTTCCATCTACACTGGTGGGTCATGTACATCACTTACCACACTTCAAACAGCCAAGTTAAAAGCCTCTGAGGACAGTGTCCTCATTCAACACTACATCTGTGAAAACCATGTCCTTGCTACCCATGACAACACAGAAAATGACACTCTGGTCCAAGTATTGATAACCTTGAGTGCTCTTGATCCTGAACACTTTAACATCTATGTCAATGCATTGCTCGTCAAGTTGAAAACAAAACGCAGCAAGTGCCTTGTATCTCTTCTCAAGGAGAAAGACATGCTTGTGATTGCTGTTGCTTTGTACAAGTGGCCACATCTGAGGTCACACAAGGGACAAGTGGGTTTGAGTGTGGGTCACTTCTCTGGGTGGAATCCAGTCATGGGAGGGGTAAGCAAGCTTGTACCATTGCTCAGAGATCAAGATACTTACATTCAATCTATCAGCTGATAAAATACTTTTCAAAGTACATCATTCAAGTACTGGATTTCCTGGCAGCACCCTTCAACCTGCCTAGTATTCAAATGGTCCAGGATGAAGCAAAACAAAAGGTGCAGGATGCAGACCAGCTAGTGGCATATTACACCGGCATAATACGCCAAGATGTGCCAAATGTAGCAGGACAAAAATCACACCAATCTGATTGTCAAGTCATCAACGAGGTCTTCTTGGAACCATGGTCCAGGGAACATTTCAGTTCTATCAAGGATAAGAACTCAGACAAGTATGACCAGGACCTGCAGAAATACTGGTCAAAATATCATAGCATTGCATGAATGAGAAGAGCAGGTTGCTGCAGGTGACACGAGTGATAGCGCAATGCTCATCAATAACATGTCAAAGAAGGTTGAATGGGTGAACTCAGGACGACTGTTCCAATCAGAACCATACATGGCCAAATTGCCTCTTCCTAGCAGATTTATGTTACCCAACATTCTCTTGTTGTTCAACAACAGCCTCCTTGGTATTGAAAATGTTCTCATGGAGGCAAGTTACTATCTATATGCTTTGACATAACAGCTCACCATTACCAGATGACAACTTGGGTCGAGCCATTGGTCAAATATGCGATCAGACAGCCCAACTTGGCCACCCGCACAAGAGTCTGGAACAATTGCCTGAGTGCCTTGTTAGCACATGACATGCCAATGAAGATGTTGAATGTGAAAACAGGGTGAGTATATTACGCCGGCGTGAGATACTTGACATATCAAATGACATCCATGTCAGTTGATCATGATGATTGTCAACCACCACAGAACTTGGTTCTGAGCAAGTCATAACTGGATCGAACAAGACCAACTGTTTCAAGCCAAAAAAACAATGGTAGATGTGGATCTTATCAACAAGGACTTTTTGGTAGCCATGAAGTCCAAGATCAATTCATATGAAGAGCAACTGGACAAATGATAATGATCAGCTTTACTTGTCCAAAGCCAACAAATCTTGACCTGTCTGCTCTCACCCAAAAGCAAAGCTTGTTTGCCAGCCATGTATTCAAGATGTTGCAAGTCACGAAATTTCCTTGGGAGGATGAGAACAATATTGGAACAATACCAACTCTTGTCAGAAACTTGGCTGTCCTCTATGCCAGCCAAGCAGATCATAGGAAATATCTCCTCACAGTGGATGGGTATCAGAGCTGAGTTGCCTTGGAGGAAATCCTCACTGATGCAAACTCCTTGCCATGGATGTGATGGGATGCCTTCAATGTGCACCCAGAGGCAGGATCTGATAATGAACTGATCGACGTCAAGCACATGATACCTCATTTGGATAATGAAACCATAGGCAACTTTGCACTCTAGCTGACCGAGTCAGAGCTCATCTGAAAGACCGGATATGAGACGATCACAAAGGTTACCAAGCTTGTCCTACAGGACAACATTGGATACATACAGCCTGATGTGGCATCACCACCTGTCATCAAGGCTTTGAAGGACCTGGTAAAGGTAAGAAGCACATGACGCCGGTGGGCAATGCCTAACACATTGACAGGCCATCATCATGGATACTGAAAAGCACATCATATGTGTCGAGTTTCCTGGGCAGGACATTAGCAAGGACATCTACGAAAAATCTAATGTGGCCAAATAAAAGCTAAAGCAGGGAATGCCAGAGGAACTCTTGAAACTCTACTTTGACTCCTAGACAGTGGAGACCTACTGGGCTCCAGCTGACAAGGATCATCAGAAAGCTTTGGCCAACATTTCTGTTATCAACCACAATGACTTTGTAAACTGGAATTACGAGCAAAACAACATCCATGCCCTGGAGGAGCAAAAGAAACCGTTGGATAAAGAAATGCAAAGCATAGCTTTGTGGACCAACAAGGATCATACCAAGCTGGCTGGCGTGAGCAATGATGCCATAAACAAGGCTTTGAAAAAGTGCAAAGGCAAGTCATGTTAACTCTATCAGCAATAGATGCTAACCATTTACCAAAAGCTGCCACAATCAAAGATAAGCACCACACCTAGCAGGTCAGGCACTTCTGACATATGTTCACATGTAGTCAATAAACCTCCAGGTGTGCACCATGCCAGTGGGTCTGGCACATGACCTATGCTAACTATATCATTCATTTAGTCAAATTTCCAGAGACCAGGCTGGCCATAGGTGGCCTTCTCCCAGGTTCATACATGAGAATAATAAGATTTGCTTGACATGGCATGCTAATAGCAATGAAAGACAAAGCATTCACCTTGGGTGAGCACACCATGCCAGTGGGTCATGTCTGACTACTAACATTTAGCAATAAAAGTGAAAGTGTTGACATCCAAGGCCAAATCAGGTGAGCACATCATGCTGGCAGGTCGTGTCTGGCTGCTAACATTTAGCAATAAAAGCAAAAGCGCCGACATCCAAGGCTAGATCACATGAGCACATCATGCCGGCGGGTCATGTCTAACTACTAACATTTAGCAATGAAAGCAAAAGCGTCAACGTCAATGCATAAGGGTTTCAAATCTCTTTCATGCAATATGCTAATGAACCATGCAGTCACTCCATGTGAATCAGGTGAGCACATCACTCCAGCGGATCATGTCAGGCTGTCAACACCAGTCTCTGTGCATAGCTGTGATTGCAAGCTCAGATGAAGACAAGCCAGTCTTGATGGACATTGAAGATGCAGAGCCATCAAAATGTAAGGCTTTACAATCAATATTCATCCAGATCATGTGGCTCACATTAGCATCAGAATCAAGCAGTGGTGGCAATACAGGCAAGGAAAAGCAATCCACTGTGAAAAGGACTGCAGATGATCTGGAAACAGATGATGATGATGATGATGTACACATAAGGCAGAGTCAATGCCCACACCTCGAATCTGAAGAGGAAAGTGACTTCTCTGATGATGATAACAATAAAGGTGAGTATATACATCACAACATTCAGCCCAAGGTAACACAACCACAGTCACCATTGAACCATACACTTGGGAGAGTTGTCACACAGCCATAACAGAGGACGACTTTGAGGCTAACTTTGAGGCTATCCCTATCCTCCTTCACATCCTGCAACACATCCTTGCAATGGCTGAGCTTGATGAGGTCCACATGGCTGACCATCTGGACCGCATCACAAACTGGGACTCAACTCCTAGTGCACAAGAAACACTCATGGTTATTCAGTCGTTGGCTCAGCACTTGGATAAATCCAAGTACATTGATGCTGCAGAGAGGTGGGCTGGGTCTGGGTTTGGGATGAACCCATCTGCTGCAGGTGGTGGCGAAGGCCCCAGAGACTAGCTGATAGGCGTGTATAAGAAATGGTTGCAAGCTACAGTAATGGTAGTTGGTAGGGATACACTTGAGCTTTTGTTATGCTTGGACTGGATAGATACAAGTGTAGACCTTGTGAATGAAATAGAAAGTGAGTGTCAAGTCAAAAGGTCTACGAGGACTTATAGTGATAATGTTCTTCAGAGTAGAATGAAGACTACAAGGGTTCAAGGATCCATAGAGACATTCTTACAGATGTTCAAGGAGTTGGCTATACCAACAGGGACAAGGGTTTCAAAGAGACCGGCTAGACTGGCAAGGACGAAGAGGCAAGAGTGATGATATACAAGGTAGCTCAAGCATAAGAAATATATGGGTTATCGATAAGGGTTATATACATGTAGTATAGAACCCAATAGAATGTGAAGGGCAAGCATAGAAGATGAAGGAAGTGCTCAATGATGTGGCAAGTGAAGCGACAGAACACTGTCAGAAAGAGTTAAGAGTTAAGGGTTAGTCATCGAGGAAATGAGAGTAAGTCTGAGGAGAAGAGATGAGACGCAGTATAGTAGTACAAGAACAAGGAAAGAGAAAGAAAAGAGTAAGTTGTAACATCCCCTGGATCATTGTCATTGCCAGCAAAAGAAATAATGGAACTGGCTGGATGCACAGGTGGTGAGTTTCATTCACTCCTTTTGCTCTCTTTACTTGCTGATCTTTGAGACTGAAAATTTCTATTCAATTTGCTCTTGTTACCTTCCCTCTGCCTTCACATAGAGAAGGTGGAGACATTGGACACTGCATGACCTCACCAGTTCCACTCTGTCCCATCTGCCTGATCTATATGATCCTTAAGACAACACTTATGCCACTTATTCTGGGTGAGTGCCCTTTCACACTTTTCATACTCTTCACATACTTACAGATTCCTTTCCTTTCCTTCGCTGGCTTGGCAGTGTCGTCCAACACAAAGAGGCAGGAGCAAGGTTATATGCTATGGTACCCCTCAAATCCTCTTCTTTACAACATGTCTGCAGCCAGCCTCGCCAGGTTTTACACTCCCCCTATTTTTCCCCTATTTTTCCTAGCGCTTGTTCACTAGCTATTCAACATGTATATAATTAGCCTCTATAACCCAGACACTACCATTTCACTATGCTAGTTTACTATGCTTACTTTTCTACACTCAAGCTCTATGTTACTTTCCCACAAAGCCCATTACTATCCCACAATATTGATTTGAGGCTACGTGCTCCAGACTTACACATGTCATACATCATGGCTGCCTCATGCTCCCTATCTAACACATGCCCGCACAGGTATGCTTATCCTCCAGTTACATCACAACTCATGTTCGCCTCATGGTACCCAGTGTTACAAGCTCATGTGTCAATGCAACTCTCAAAGATACCAAACAACTCACAAAAAACCTAACCTACCATCTTGTTGAGGATGGATCAAATCACCAGCTAAAAGAGTCAGCACCAGAAGAACATTGTTGAGACTGGAGACTGTATTGGGTAAATCAAATTTGTCATATACACACCAGAGACATTAGGATAGCACCATACCCATATAAACAGAGCACAACATTACTTAGCCTAGGCTGAGGAATGTCAACTATTAGCATGTATGCTTTGAGAGCACAAGCCAGTCAAGCCCACCATCAACAGCGCTAATTGCATAACACTCTGTTGATTAGGTCAACCAAATTTATGGTACACTACTAAGTATTTGTCAAAAACACCATGGTGGCACTGTACCTATGTGCAACAGTCAATAAACACTCTAGTAACAAACAAGAATGTAAGTGCTTAGATTTGGTGGCAGCAGCCTGCCCATACCGGCTGTGCCCATGCTTGCAATGCTAACAGCTGAGGCCACATTGTCACTTCTGCATCTGTTATGACTTATTCTTTCATTTCTTCTTGTATTACAAATACTGTGTCTCATCTTGCTCTTCCTCAGACTTACTTTCATTTCCTCAATGACTAACCCTTATCTCTTATCTTCTTCTGATGGTGTTCTGTCGCTGCACTTGCTCCATCATCAAGTACTTTCCTTCATATTCCATGCTTGCCCTTAAGATTCTTTTGGATTCTATATCACATGTATATAAACCCTTATTCCTACTCATGTATTCCTTATGCTTGAGCTACCTTGTCAATCTAGTGCTCTTGCCCTCCTTGATCCCACTGGTCCAGCCAGTCTCCCTGAAACTCCTTGAACATATGTGTGGACACCCCCACAAATCTCTTGAACTCCCATGGTTTTCGCTCTACCTTGAAGAGTGTTATCTCTATAAGTCCTCGTTGACCTTTTAACTCAATGCTTCCCTCATACAGGTCTATGCTTGTACCTACCCAGTCCAAGCATAACAGCATCTTCATTTCTGTCTATTCTTGCATTCAAGTTGCTTGTCCCTGGTGAGGCATTCCTTCTGGCAACCAACTCAGATTGGCATGACTGCTTTCACAACAGGCAAATCTTGCTCACCATCTTGTCAAGGTTCAATTCTGATGACATTTCTGAACTTTTTCCCTCAGAAGATGCCCATATACTTTGTGTTGTTGGCTGCCCTCTGCTATGGTTGCGATCTGAGAGATGTCCTGAGACTTCCAAACAAAGGAGAACCTTATTCCTGCTGTTTCTTGGTCTACTTCCCCATACTGGCCAGGTGTCGCACGTCAGAAACTGATGACTAATTGAGCGTGAAGATGCCATATGGTAGAGCAGTAAAACAATTTATAGGGGAAGTGACAGTATTATTTGGAACACAGCAACATGGCATTGTGGCAGGAACACATTTGGTCCGGTGATGGAATGGCTATATAGTAGACTGGCTCACAATGTATACTGGCAGGAGCTGCTTAATCCTAATACATTTTGACATATATACAATAGCAAAAGGTTCCCACAAGGATAGGAGTAAAAGCTAATTAGGAAATTTTTATGTAAGCACACAGTGTGCTGTCAACGAACTAAGTAACTACATGAAACCATAACTAGCCAACATCATCTGTTTTGCATTTTTCACCTGGTCATGATGAATCTCAGCCTGAAATGCACAAAGATGATGAATAAAGTCTGTGCAGTGTCACCTTCCACATCCATAACAACCTTGAGGGCTGATTCCCAGCTGGATGCAACATAACAACTGCTGAGATATTGTTGTAATCTGGTCTCAGTGAGCAGGAGTGGGATTTGACTTGTCACAAATTCATGAGTGATGTCCCATATGCCAGGATCAGTGTGAGCTGGATGTGATAATGGGGCAGTGGGTGCTTGAATCCCAGTATGATTCCAGCAATGCCAGATGGTTGTAGACATGACAGCAATCCAAGCTTGGGTTGCAATCAGCATTTCCTCATGGAGAGTGATTTTCTGGATGTCACTTTTCCCATCCTCATCAAGATCCATTGCACATCAACAAAATTGGCGATGGTAATAAGCTTTGAAGCATTGAATGATGCCAGCATCAAGGGGCTGGACAAATGAAGTGAGATTTGGTTTGAAAAAAACAATTTGGATGTTTCAGGAAACAAATAAAATCTTGTGACCTGAGAAAATTGTCTACAAGAAGGCAAATGTATCACTGCTTGATGTCCATCTTGACATCAAGTGCCTTGATCCATCTGTGCATTTCGCATGTCAAATCCAATGTGAAAGAGAGTTGTGAGGTCCTTACTCTTCAAACAGCTCACTCATCATCCAGGCCTTCCTGTTACTCCAGTAGTTGAAGCCTACACTCTGTGGAATCTTGCTGTTAAAGCAGCATGGCTTCATGCATAGCCAATGAAAAATGGTGGAAGCTTCTCGCTTCCATCAGCGTTCATGGCAAACCCAAGTGTCAAACAAAATTTCTCTTTTTTCTTTCCACTCATTTGTTTCAATGCAAGTCCTCAATCAGATACCCTAGATCAATGATGAGGTTTTTTTTTCCTGTAGAATTGATGTGTTTCTTACCTTGCAAAAAGGCTTGTTTCATGAAAATTGAATCTGTCCTTCATCAGGAATATCGACAAGATTTTTAGTATCCATTCCTGCTCTGCTGAGACTGCCTTAGGATCCACCGAGCCTGCCTCTCCATGCTGCTGATGCTCCTTAAGGTTGTAGGCCTTGCAAAACAAGGCAATCCAGCCATCACCCTTTAGTTGCTCAGCATGTGGGACTCCTCCCATTTGCTATTCGAGTCTCTGACACTTATCACAGACCATTGGGCCATTCATGATTTCACCTTTGAGCTCAATGCTCTGGACCCACAAAACAAGGGCTTCTTTCACATCTGGTCAAGTGACAATTTGTGGTCACTTGCTTGACAATGCAGTTGCATTTGATTGTGCCCAGCTTTCAATTTCTTCTCAATCCTTTTGTTACAGACACTACATTTCTCAATTACATTTCACTACCATTCATTTCCTAATCACTAAACACTAGTCCCACTAGTGCACACAAAACACTACCAAAGTGTACCATAGTATTCCTTTACTTGCCAAGACTTACCTCATCAGGTCACATGTCTCCCATGCTACTAGTCACATGACCAAGTCACATGATCTTAGCTAGGCTGTGCACATCATGCCACCTCATGGTATACACATTGCATCCTTATGCTTGCCTCATGACTTTCCTCTTGACTCACTTTCCCTTATCCTCCAATAGCATTAACAGCTCTTATCTAGAGCATCCTCATGGTACCCAGTGACCATGGTATTAATCTTATTTAGATTCCCACAGCCTTTTCACAGCTTGGCCTGTGCTCGCACTTAGCCCCTATAAATAGCCCTATGTTATAGTAGTTAGTCTCTAGTCTAGTTATCTTGTTGTTTTCCCCATTGTTCCTCCCTTGATAGTAATACCATAAAGACCCTAGTGGTCTACTGTTTCTCTCCTACTTAAGACTACTCATTGCAAGCACTCTAGGATCTACCAGGCAACTTCCAGAACCTCCTATTGTCCTTGATAGGATATTGGGTCGTTACAAATTCCCACAGCATTTCCACAGCTTGGTCTGTGCTTGTACTTAGCCCCTATAAATACCCCTATATTAGTAGTACTATTCTCTAGTCTACTTCTCTTGTTAGTTCCCCACTTTCCTCTTGTTGTTTCCCCATTGTTCCTCCCTTAATAGTAATACCATAAGACCCTAGTGGTCTACTGTTCCTCTTCTACTCGAGACTACTCATTGCAAGTGCTCTGAGATCTACCAGGCAATCTCCAGAACTTCCTATTGTCCTTGATAGGATATTGGGTCGTTACACCTTTAACCTCTGTGAGAGAGTTGCCTACATGAACTCAAGTGCACCTTCAGCTCAAGTTCAGAAGAAATTGACCACATCTGTCTGTGTTCATCTGGGTGCTTGTCAATTTTGTGTTGTTTTACAGGTATGAGTGTGTGTAATAGTGATGTGGGAGCAAGGCTTAACCAAAAATGATTCCACAATGATAGGATCAAGAGCATTATTAACCCAGATGCACTCCTGGGCTATTCACTAAACATGATAATCCCCAATAATCCCTAACCCTCGTCATAACATATGAGTGTATGAAATAAAGTATTTACTCTTGGCTTTCTATAGGCCCAAGGGTCAAGGGATTTGAATAGGATTTGATGAAATGGCAGCAATTTCAACATGACAACTCATTGGGACAGTTGGTTGACTTTGAATTCTTATTACATATATTAGACCTGGAATGGTGTAAGATGGTGACATACCTTAGGTAGTGACTATATTATGTCGCCATTATGTAATGAATTATTCTACAGCATATATAAACCCTGCCATCACAAATGAATTCCTCATTCCCATCATGAAAAATCTCTCTGCTGCTTATAGAGACAAAATCATCTCTCTTGCTTCTCTTGATCTTTTCTGCCAGAACATTGCATCCAAAACTGGCATAGGGAAGTCTACTGTGGCCAGGGCCCTTCAGAAAATCCAACTAGAGAAAGAAAACCATTGTGGTGGTTGTCCTTCCAAACTCTCTTCTACCAATAAACACACTATTGTCTAGCATATTCTTACTGGGAAGGCCAGCAATGCTGTTCAGGCCACTAATTTTATTGATTCCATCATCAACACTCCTGTCTTCCCACAGCCAGTAAGGAGTACCCTCAAGGAGGCCTCTCTAAAGGCTGTGGTAATGAAGAAAAAGTCTATTCTTGCTACTACTCATAGCAAGAGGAGATTGAACTTGCTCTCAAGTATTAGCATTTTGACTATGGAGACTGGAAGAGGGTTACCTGGTCAGATGAGACCAAAACCAATAGAATTGGGTCAGATGGACAGGAATATGTAAGGAAAAAGAAGAAGGATTACTCATGGTATGAGGCTGTATTGGGTGGAATGGTGTGGGGTTTTTGAGCAAGGTTGATGGGAGGATGGATACTGAACAGTATGTGGTCATTTTGGAGGGAGGCTTGCTGCAAAGCATGGAGGAATCTGGAATTCCTGCAGATCAACCATTCTCCAGTAGAATAATGATCTCAAACATACCTCCAGAAGAGCCAAGATCTGGTTTGAGGAGCAAGATATCAAGCTTCTGGATTGACCTGCTCAGTCTCCAGGCCTCCATCCCATTAAACACACTTGGGGTCATCTCAAAAGATGCCTTTCAGATTATGAAAGGACTTTCATAGGGGTTCATCAGTTATGGAACAGGAGGGTGGTAGAGTGGGAAAAGATTTCTGTGAAGGAATGTCAGAAATGTATAGAAAGCATGCCTAGATGGATTCAAGCAGTTATTAAGGACAAGGGAGGTCATACCAAGTACTAGATACCCTATTTTGTACAAAGTCAAACAACTGTCCCAATGAGTTGTCATGTTGAAATTGCTGCCATTTCATCAAACCCTATTCAAATCCTATTCAAATCTCTTGACCCTTGGGCCTATAGAGAGCCAAGAGTAAGTACGTTATTTCATACACTCACATGTTATGGCGAGGGTTAGGGGTTATCAGGGATTATTGTGTTTAGTGAACAACCTGCAAACATTGGGGCAGTTGTTTGAGCCACTGTACTAGTGACCACAATAACTCGAAAATCTGACCAGATAATATTGTCATCGAGACTGTACCCACATCTGAAGAGACATGATGATCCGAGTCTCCACCTTGTCAGTGGCAGAGCAGTATGGCTGACCAGTGAGCACCTGACATACTACTGCAGCACAATTCACTGTCAAGTTATTGTGTCCATTTGCCCTTGACTCACTTCTGAGAAAAATCACTGCCTTCAGAATTGACTATGGGGGCTCAGCAGCAGTGGGCGGCGGTGCTTTTCTGGGTGCCAACTTGGATCTTGCCTTGTCTGAATCTGTCGCTCCATGGGGTACAAAGTACCATGTGTCATAATCATGTCAGTAGCATGGGGATCTTGCACATACATTCTGAAAAAATACATTTTCTGTCACTGTTGCCAATGCAGCAGGTGTAAAGCCAATAACAGGTTTATATCAGATATGGAAATGAAGGAAGATGGTGGCACAAAGGGAGCTGCTGATTGTGATTCAGGGACTTGGAGCATGATGATAGTGTAAAAGGGGCTGTGCCGATATGTACTTTTGGAGTTGTGGGTGGACTACTAGCAGAGCACAATCTTTATTTGGACTCTGTATGATATTGTATGACCAACCTTGACATACAAACCTGTTCATTTGCAAGAGGTGATTGAACCTTAAACCTTGAAGGCCATGGCTGAGCACTGAGCAGCCCGACTCATTAGTCAATTTCATGTCTGAGTCAGAGCACAAATGGTTGTTCCTGTCCAACTTAAGGGTGTACCGGATTTATCATTGAAGCGCAACAAATCACTCTGAATATGTAAAAACATGTATGAATGGACATGCAAGATACAACTTCAATGGTGATCAACATATCAAATCTGCCTGTGTTTCCACCTATACCCTCTACAGTGCCCTAATGATCCAAGATACTGCTGTGATTTGTGTGCAGCTCTCTGAGAGTAGAGACATTTGTGGGATTGATGAGTGTAACAGCGCCATCGTGATATTCAGACACAGAGGCAGCAAGCACTGGCAGATGAGGCAAGGAGGGCAAGTGCTGATTTAGTAGATGGGGATTCTGATACCTTTTAAGTTTGTGTACCTACCTGGAACAAAAAAATTAATGATGCCTTCCTTGGGCTACAAGTAAAGGGTGACTCTGATGGTGGGCTTGAATGGTCTCAAGGGCCCAAGAGAAGAAGTCCATAATGAGGACAGGAGGAAGAGCAAAGAATAGATGGAGGGATTCCAGTGTCACAAGGTCAATGTCATCCAGAGATTTGACACCCATTCTCGTCAGTGGTACACGAAATTGCTTAGACCAATGCCAGTGAGGCTCAGCTTGATCTAGCACTTCCAGAAAGGTGTGTGTCGATGGATATATGATGTATGGATAGTGTGTTTCAATCTTGAATTTGTCGAAGAGAATGGACATACATATGATCATGGTGGGCCATTTTTCGCTGTGCACCTATGGTGACATGGCCTAAACCTTGCACACACTGGCAGGCACAACTACATTTTCAAGTTCACACCCCACTTCCATCAAACCAGATCCATTTCACTATAGCAGCTCTGAGTTTCTTGGTCAGTGTGAAGTAAGTGGAGATGCCATGACATGAATGTTTGAACGCATTGCCTCAAGTTTGTTTTGTTTCAGTGTGTTTGTCGGGCACATAGTTGAAATCCCTTGTTTAGATGCCATGACTCATTCCTTCTCATATGCATTCTCACTTTGATCATCTCACCATCTCCTTAGTTATGCCCCCTTCCACCATTGATCCTAACTCTATGGCATCCCAGACAATGTGATACATGGAAACATATCAGCAGCATGTGGCCCATGTTCAAGGCCACTGTGAAACATTCAATACATGCTAGCTGAGGGGAAGGTACTTCCGGCAGATACGCAATGGCCCAAACTTGACCAAGTAGGAAAAGACACCCTGTGTACGAGAATGGAGTTGGTTATCGATGGCCCTGCTGAGACTATTGAGCAGTAAGTCTGGTTAATGGCTGTGTGGTGTCATGATATGACTGGCAACCAATAGATATTTTAAAGTTTGCTTCGCCACACATACCTATTGCTTTTGCAACATCAAATCCTCAATGAATTGCCTTTGCATGAGTCTCATGTGATTGATAGTAAAATCAACAAGCTCTGATTCGTTTTTTTTTTTTTGGATGCATACACAATCAACTCTATGGAAGGATTAGTTGGAGGCGTTGGATTGCACAAGGGCACAAGTCTACATTTCGCTCTCTTCAACCAAGCCCCCATTGCCCATCTACAAGGGACCAAAGCCAGTCAATCGTCCACATCTATTCCATCCTATCACCAAGGACATTTTGGACTTGCTGTCAAACCCCATAATACTAGCCAACATCATTGGTAAGCAGTTTAGAGTCAAAGATGCTGAAGAGGGTAGCTGGCGTTTTTCCAAATTATCGCCTTCCATGTTATTTTTGATAAATGAGAGTACTCCATCCAGTTCGAAGGGACAATGTAAGCAATGTTCTATTGAATTCTGGCTCAAGTCGAATCAATTATTGTTTCAATAGCGATCCCATTACCTTGGATTGTTTGTCACTGTGGCCGATGTTACAAGACTGTGAACTCGTAGACGCTTCTACATAGTGCACTTCTCTCATTTTTTGTACTAGTAGATGACTTTCAATTGGATGAAAGGGACTTCATTGGTGTGTCTGTGCAAAGCAATCCAGCGCCGAGTGGATTCAGTGACTCCAGTTAGGAGGTATATCTATCAGCCACTTGGCTTGAGTCGGCACCATGGCAAGTAGCATTCCCAGCTTCAAACTCTAATATCTCTAAACTTCCATACTACCATGACTACCATAAATCCCAGGCCGGTGACTGTGACCTTGGACGAATGGGTGGGCAAGTTGGAGACCCAGATGTCGGACTGTTCTGATAAGCACGATGCAAAGGACTTGGAGAACACGATTAAGGTAATGCTGTCAGTGGTTTTTCCCTTTGGTTGCTTAGATCACACAGAATTAATCAATGAAGAGAATGAACAATAAACTTAGTGCTGGCTCTTTCTCCTTTTGCTTGCCCTTGCCTTTGACTATTTATTGCCTTGCCTTACTTTTCCTTTCCCTGGATGGACAACAATAGTCTAGGCCCTTGAAGGGACCAGTGATGCAATCAACTTGTGCAATATCAATCTAGATTTGATCCACTTATGGTGGAGGAGACATTTTGACTCTCATGGAGAGTCAGTCCATTGGATCGGGTTGTTATAGTCCCCTTCATCAAGGGGTTCCATTGTGAACACCTAGATAGATGGCATTGGCTATGATCTTGTTCTGTAGACCATGCCTTCTATACAAATGTGCACCGTATGTGAGTAGAATCAGACTACTGTAGAATTTCACATCCAAGATCTGAGATCTTGAATTACCCAGTTTGGCAACCACTATCGCTGCCAAATCACAGTTGATGTAAACCCTTTCCCTCAGTTCTTCATCACTTCTCAGGTCATGCTCCAAAGTTCAGATGAAGCCAGATAGCTGTATATATGGTGTTGGCGTTCCTACGTAAAGTGACATTGACATGTCCAGTGGAAAAAAGTCCAAGGGAGATGCAGTTACAGAGCAGTCAGTGGTCAGCTGACAGAGTCCAACCAGAACATCTATAGGCTAGCTGAACAGTATTTGGAAGTTGGAGGTGTTTGGTTGGAACAATTATTGGATTAGGGTAAGTGTTCAAATATTAACATAACTGATCAATCAAATGTGCTCAAAAATTAACACACTTGATAGATCTCATAGCTGAATGAGCATCCCACCTTAGGCCCAGGGGCTTTGTCAATTACATGCTAGGAATGAATTCACTCCTACCTCTCCCATGATGATTCAAATACACATCTTTTGCACACAGTTCTCAACTTGTTGAGCAACTTCACCACCAAGAAGAACAGAAGCAAATATATCAACTCAGTTCTGACGATATAGAAGTGGTTTGTCTGAAGCACTTGATGTTGTTGACCAACATCAGCCACCAGAAGCACAGCAAGAGCTAGTCCGAACTGTGAAGACATCCTTGTGCCTGAGGTTATTGTGTGCCTCCTTAATCAGCCCATACTTTTGATGCTCCTGTATAACTAGCTACTTGCTGCAAATCCCCCAAGGAATTAACTGAACTGATCAATTGTTGTATCAGGATGATAGATGAGGGTGTACATGGTATGTATTATAATGTTGATAAAGCTATCTCAAACTCTCATCAATTTCCTGATGAGTCTGATAAAGATAAGGGGGAAGGACCAATATATGAGGTAAATTTGGCGGCAACAATGGTTGTGGCATAGGGAGAGCATCTATCATTGAGTAGAGTAATGCAAAATAAATATGAATCATCCAACCAACCCTTGACATTGTCAACCTCAGGTGGATCATCATTGGAAGGAGAACATTGAGATAGCCCATCAGGACCACTGGCAGCATGTTTGGCAGCAGGAATATGACGTAGTTCGGAATGAAACAACAAAATACTGGTGATCCATCAATTGATGGTCACATTTGGTTGGAGGTCCAGGTTGTTAATCATACCATTGATAGTTAATAAATAGCATGGTGTGGTGAGGGCTCTTGTCCTGTAAGATAAACACCATATTGGCTTGGTAAATCTGGACAGCATTAGTATGACCCATAGGGAGAGTGGTGAGATGATGAGGTCCGAGCAGACTATTGAACATTGTCATGTCCCAGAACTCAATGTGCAGTGGGTGCTGGTCATAGCCTGTGAACAGGTCCATCATACCATAGATTATGTACCCACAAAATGACTCAGCAGGTGTTCCACAAAAGGAGGAACTGAGTTCTCCCGGATGGTGATGGTGTTAAGAGATTGAAGGTCATGGACCAAGTGAAGTGTCTTGCCATCCTACTTGAGCACACAGAACCAGCGTGACCGATATACAGTGGTGGATGGTTCATATACTCCTGAGGTGATCTGGTCTTTGATAATCTGAATAGCTTGGTCCCAAGACGATGGCGGGATAGGAATGTTGTGTAGTATCCACAGTGTATGAAGAATGGTGGAATCTTCACCGGTGGGAAGTACTGCTCATCTAATTGTCCTCGCTCAGTTGGGATCCAAGCAGAGGTGAGTTCGTGGTTGAGGACTATCCACTGGACTAGCTTGAGTTCCTCTGGCCATAGCCAGTTGGCGGGGTCAAGGTCAAGTTTGTCTGCTCGTTCCTACGTAAAGCAGTCCCCCAGTATGAAGTCCAGGAGGTGAGTGGGCAGTGGTAAAAGTCTGGCAAGTGGATCATCTGGTAAACAGAATAGTATGCAGTACTCTTCCTTGAGAGAAGCCATGATTAATTGAATCTTTCTGGCTACCAGTTTGTAATCCAGAGAAAGAGAAAGAGAATTGAAGATGTATGTAGAGTTAAGAGCAAGGATGTGAGATGGGGATAAAGTGGACTTGGTGGTAGACAAAAAGGGGTAAGTAGAAGAAGGAATTGATGGTCCTAAGTCTGAAGATGGACTGGCAGAAGGGGGCTGGTCCAAAGGTGAAACAATGGTGGCTTATGATAAAGCCATAGAAAAAGCGGTATTGGTAGTGTTTTAAAGTTCAGTCAAGTCCAGTTTGTGACCTTCCTAATTAGGCAACCAGTCTGAAACCGGTCCTGGGAAGGTCCCAAGGGCCTGCAACCAGCAACTGGACCGAAAGATTGGTCCTAAATTGTCCAATCTATCAGTTGCAACCAGTTACAACTGGCTTTTGGAAGACTGGTTTTAGACCCCTATCCCGTGGGAACCATGCATTACAGTAGTCGCACAGAATGTAGTACTTACTCTGAGCTTCCTACTGACCTAATATTCACCCAAGTTAGTCCACACAATCATGAGATATGCATCTTTTAAACTGGCATGTCATCATTAGACCCATAGAAATGTTATGAAATCTATATGGGTGAATAAAATCGAAATAAATTGCTAGAAATTCAGAAGAAATTAGGGGTGATATTCCTAATTAGGAAATCCATAAAACCAGGCAACTGTAACTGGTCTAATGCTCAAAGGTAGGCAACTCACAACTGAACTGGACTGGACTTTTGAAAGGTCCAGTCCAGTTGCCAGTCTTTTTGAGGTTGTGCAACTGAACTTCAAATCACTAGGTATTTGTGTTGAAATCTCCCCAACCTTTTAACACCTCATTGAGATCTAAAAACCCATCTTGACAATGGATTGGTGGTTAGCACAAAATAGTCCTTTATAACACCAAGAACATCATTCAGGCCAGGGGTGGGTCAGTGACTTGTATTCTTTTCCTGAGTTGGGGTCTCAGAGTGTGATAGTCTGTGTGCCATCAGGGAAATCATCAGTGGATGCACTCATGAGACAATGGAATGGTCAGCTGAATAGTACCACTGGGAGAGCAAGAAACTTGAATACAGTTACCATCACTTTGACAACATCGTCAGAGGCAAAAGGTAAAAACACTGGTTGCAGCCAAACCAATTTTGCATGACAAATGAGTTGTGAATGGTTAAAGGGTTAAAAATACAAACTTACCTTGGTTGCCCTGCTCAAGGATGGTGTCATGCCATCAACACATCTTCATGTATGATAAATTGCTGCGATTGGGCTTAGCCCTGGGGACAACTTGCACCTGTAGGCAAACCTTGCCAGCACCAAAGTCCAGGTGGAGGTTATTGACTGCTCTAATGATCAATATGCTAGTATTAGCATTTGACATTATATGGTTTCAATTTGTTCTCTTCAAGCTGTCTTATCCCTTTGGAAACTCAAGACTGTATTTACACTGAGTTAGAGATTTAGAATCATGGAGCAGAAATGGCTTGGGGATCTGTTCAAACACAGTATGGAAATTCTGAAGTAATATTGACTCAAATCAAGTTAATTGTTTATATCAATTCTAACATTCTATTGCTTTCAGAGTTCTCAAATAGCAATAAGTGATTGAAGACCAAGTCATGATAAATCATTAAGCTTGCTATTATACTTGCTAATCAATATTCTATTATATATTACAGAGCTCTCAATTCTTTATGAACACAATGCAACAAAGCAGAATTCCCACAAATAGAATCTCAGATATCATGTTAGAAAGGAACAGTGGTGTCACCAGTGTTGATGATTTAGATTATTTTCTTAGCAGATAGATGAAGAGGCTTAAGATTTGTACATTGGAGGTCTCTTTAAATGAAGTTATCTTAGAAAGACCTCTCATCTCAATCAGTATTTAGCACCAGAGTGGTATTGTCCTGATCAGCCAAACCAAACTTCATCTCACAACAATGTCATCCTTGTAGGTAGGTAATCAAATTTGATTTCAATCTATATTAGTGATGTGCTTTTAGATTCCAACCTCAGAATCCTTAGCAAAAATTAGAATTATATCATCAATCAAGGTATGTGTTATATTTCAACTTAATAAATCACAAATCTTTAACTTTCCATTGGCATTTGATTTGTGTGTAAGTAGGTGAGATGATGTGAAGTTGGAGAGCCTAGTACTGCTCAGCATGGGTATATGGATGCCCATAGATGGGTATGGGTTTTGCCATGGGTCATAAAAGTCTAACTTATACCAGTGCTGGGTACAGGTACTATGCCTACACAGGTTACCCATATCTGTGCTATTCACCAATGGCATCACAGTGAGAGCCCCATGGGACAGAAAAAGTGGTGTTTGTCAAAGCTGTGAAAGGAAGTTAGAGATCTTACTGCAAGTGTAAATTGAAACCACCATACTACCTCAGCAACCATGTTCTTCATCTGGCCCTAAGAAAAGGAAATGTGGATTAATGTACAAGACAAAAAAGGATATCCATATATATGACAGAGTGAGTATTCTGTAACTTGCTCTGGACCACTGTCTCATCCTTCATCTTTTCAACAAGATTACATATAATTCTGACAAATAGTGATAATCATCATTGACAAGAACCTCATGAAGACCAAAAGAACAGGGCTGAATTCCAATCTCACAAAAGCTGAATAGAAGAATGGCCAATCACCCTTGGGTGATCCTGATAACTGGGGACTCACTGATGCAGTGACCCTGTAGGCTGATATTGCTACTGTGTGGGCAGTGGTTGATGGACTCAATATTGATTGTACACTGGTTAGAATCTGTTTCTTTTACATCTATGCTTGGATCTACAAAAGGCATGGATTGACTGATCATACCATTATTGATGTGGTTGCTGTGCAACATCATAATTATGCAGAGAGCATGGTGGTAATATGTATGTAAATATTAAAAGAGAAATCCTGCTGTCCAAGACCTATCTAGAGAAGGATAGGTGAAATGGAGGGAAAGCTTGCATATGCTTGCAGAATATGATATGGATGCATATTATCTTGTCCACATTGATGAGCATCATGCATCCTGACATATATAAAAGGATGCATTGCTATCAAAATATGGGATAATGCCTCTGCTTCAGGGCACACTGAGATGTTGGATGTTCTCTGCCTTTGGCCATCTATCTATGGAAGCCTATCACTCGTGGTAAATCACTGCTCTCCATACCACCAGGACAAGTGCAGAACACTTGAATCCTTTGACCAATTGTTGATGATGGAGGAGTATTATGCCCAACTCCATCTTCTGCTCCTGACATTGTGGCTTCATTTTTCATATCCACCAGGAACTATCACAGCTTTTTCAGGCAAGATGCTGGTACACTCTGTGCCACAAGTTCAGTCAAAAGAGAATTGGCCATGTATCACATGGTATAGCATTACAAGGTGCATAAGGAGTTCCAGGTACAGCCCTGTGATCTCACACATACCCAGGATCCTGTCATTTAGGTATGCTTACCTAATAAAACTTGTGCTCCACTGATCCTTTGTATATCATATACTTGCACATGGTTAATTTGTTTTCTGTGCCACTAGCTATTATCAAGCAAAGTGAGAACCGTGCACTCTTGGAACATTACCTTGCAACCAACTCTACCTTGCAAACCTGGAGGACACAGAAGACATAAAAGTCTCACAAGTACCACTATGTGCACAACTTACGCCCTCATCATATTGATACAAGATCCTCAAAGACAAGGGTCTATATACTGCTGCAATGAAACTCTTGACTTTGAAACCCTTCTATGGTATCACATCCGGGGCTGGCTTGACTGCATGCCATCTGGTGGGCTGGATTCCAGTTGGTCCATCCATTGTCTGGCTCTCATTTATTCCTATAACATAATATTCATCTATGATTGCTTATGGAAAAATTTGCCAACCACATGACACAAGCATTAATGTTCTTGTCACTCCCACTAGAAGTTCCAAGCATGGCCACAGTCAAGAGAGAGGCAAAGAATCAGAATGTTGATGTTCCAAAGGTTTGCCAGCATTATGCAAAACTGATCATGGAGAATTATACAAAACATAAAATGCCAGTGTCTGGACATCTTCTATCTTGATGCATGGATGAAGGACTTTGTGGACCTGATGTCCACAACCAATCAATTCAAGAAGTTTGGGTCAAAGAGAAGTGAAAAGACAGAGTATGTGGATGTGGATGGAATGAGCTCATACTGGAAATGGGCAAAGTCCCATTGTGTCCAGTTGGCAGAAGATCCACCAAAGGAAATTGATCCAGAGTTCCACAAGATCATGAAGTACATGGAGAATGAGGTCAATTGGATATACTCTGGTCTGATAACAGATGGTCCCAAATTCCTGACCTTGCTATCACTGCCGAAGTTCTTGCTCTTTGACATTCTAAAGTTGTACTCAAATGACAAGATTACCCTAGACAAAGTGATCATTGATGTAGACATTTCAAAATTCTCATCATTTTCATCTCAAGTTGATATGTCTTCAGATGACTGTCTCAGCTGAGCCTATGGCAAAGATGGTCATAGAGCAGTGGGAGATGGCAGTGAAGGGGAAGAAATATATTGGTCCATGGACCACATATACTGCTGCACTGTTTGCAAAGGTAGAAGGAAATGATGTGGCAGTTGATAAGATAATGTTAAGAGCGAAAATGCTAATGGAAGCGGACTAGCCACATGCTGGATCAACTCTGGACGACTCTGGAGTCCACAGTGAGTAACCAAAGAATACAATGTGGCGCTCCAGGGAGTAACTGTGCTTCAAGGTAAACAACAATAAACAGTTCAGCCACAATGGGCTGGGAAGCGCAAAGGTTAAGTCTTGTATGGGTAGAGACACCACATCAAGCTAAAGAGAAGCTGAAAAGCGGTAGTTAAGTAAAGTGGCCATGGAGAACAACATGGCCATCGTTAGAACACGAAATGATGTATCAATGAGGTGCGAAATCACCAAAACTAACAGATAAGTGCAAGTATATGCTAAACTTGTGAACATGAGACTAACATGCATGTTTAGCTATGGACATTGTTGAGCCATCTGCTGCCATTGGCATAGTGGGCCAAGAATTGGTCACTTGGGTCAGCCAAGCTGACAAGAGCTTGCACCTGAAGAACCTGTCCTCCTTTGTGGGTGAGATGGTCAAGCAACACTGTGGATTGAAAGGGATATGTCTCACCAGCATATCTGGTTCATTCACTGATGAGAGCCTTGTTGAGTATATTGTGGATGTGTGCCAGATGCTATATGTGATCTCTCTGGAATGAGAAGGTGGTGCAGTAAAGAAAGTGGAGACATCGGTCAAGCAGACAATCTCTTACAGCCACTGCAGGTCAGATCGTGAGCTGCTGCTTGCCACCAAAGCAAAGCAGGGTGGTCACTCAAAGAGACATTGGACAATATCTTGAAAGTTATAGATGGTGTCACCACCATGATATGGTGGGACAGCTGCAATGCTTCTCCCACTAACAATAGACACATTGACTAGGAAAGCCTTCTGGAGAAGATCAATGGAGAAATCCAATGCAACAAGATCGCACACATGAGCCATATTGATGACATTGTGCACAAAACAATAGTGGAGTGAAAAAGGTAGCAAGTCTTGTGTTGGTGGACAGTTGGACTCTTGTTGCCTGGAACAATTTCAGAGAGCATTGCCAAACCACTACTATATGAGCTATGTGAAGTAAGTACCACATGCACAAGCATTCCATATACTTACTTATGCTGGCTCCAATAGGTAATGATGATTCAGAGCAAGAAACACCTGATACATGTTAATCATCCAGCCAAGGATATCACCAAGGTCATTCATTCTGCAATCAACTTGTCTGGCAGAGATAAGACTTGAATAGATGCCTGAATTCCCTACCATAGCAACAGCAGAAGTGAAAAATACATTCTGGATGCCCTTCAAAGATCAGGATACTTTGCAAAACATCATGCATCTAAATCAGGCAGTGGAACGAGTTGTCCAGGTGAACATTGTGGTCAGGATGTTAGTTTTGGTGTCAACAACCACTGCTTCAATACCCCTCATTCTTGATTCCACCATCATCTACGTCCTCTCAAGTGTCCTACTAGGGCGCATGCATCTTTGGTTGGAATCGTCGCTACTTTGCCTCTCAATGACCCAATCTTTCGCTCGTCTTCGTTTCCAGCTTGCTACATTCTTCATTCCACCATCATCTACGTCCTCTCAAGTGTCCTAGGAATTGTCTCTTTCCAAACATCGACCTATTCCTCTGTTTCTCTTGCTCAATCCTTGGCATACCCCTACTGAACCTTTCTCCCTGGGACCTGCTATACCTGTCTATCCTATTTATAAACTGCTCATCATTGTTTCCAGCTTGCTACACCCTCCTCTTTGTCGAACACTACCATCTCTACTCATCATGTCCTCTGAGCAACCCTCCCATCGCATCAAAGCCCTTGATGGGGGCCAACTATACCACCTGGAGCATGGAGATGAAGGCCCTATTTCATTCAAAAGGGCTCTGGAGACTGGTCGACGACAAGGAAAAGCGACCTACTACAGCTGGAGCTGATCAGGTTACCTGGGATGTCAAGCAGGACAGAGCAGCTGGTGAACTCATGCTCAACATCGCCCAAGAGCAGAGAGCGCACATTAGGAGTAATCAAGACGGTCCTGCTGCTGCCTGGACCACTTTGGAGAACTTCTATATCCAGAAGAAGGCTGGAACTCGTTATGATGAATTCTTCAGCATCAGGAAGCTCCTGAAGAGTCTCTGACTGCTCTGACTGCTCGAGTTGAGGATTCCATCACCAGGATCAAGGAGCTGCACACTGCTGCCTTCACATTGACCAATCTCAACGATGAACTCGCCTGCATGGCCATGATTCGTGCTCTTGGACCAGAATACTATCACTTCACTTCCTCTCTTGCCCTCCTCACTGATCTGGACAAGGACAAGGTGAAAACTGCATGAGAAGCCTGGTGATTGTCAGTGCAAGTGCTTCGCTCTTGGTCGTGCCAAAACTGCATACAAGACATCAAAGGGAAAAGGAAAGGCCAATCAGCCCCAAAGAGCCTCGCCCGCATCCACTTCTGCCCCAAATGCGCCCACACCTGTTGCTGCTGTTGCCAATGTCACCCAGAGCACCCAGAGCACCACAGAACACGCAGGAAATGCAAGTCTTCGTTCCAGTGACCCCTCTACTCCTTCTCAGCACACTGCTGATGCTGCTTGGAATGCAGACTCTGGTGCCACTTCTCATATGACACCTCATCACCATTGGCTGCACAACTATACTACCCCTTATTGCATGCCTATCACCTTGGCGAACAACACAACAGTCTATTCAGCTGGTGTTGGTTGGATCTGTGGTGTTCCATCCAGTAATAGAAGGAAAATTTGCTAGAGCGGTCGAGTTCTCTCGAGTACTGCATGTTCCAGACCTTCGAAATCTCAGTCCTGTATCTCACTCGCCACTCTGGCCTCGTTGTCAGTATCAATGATACCCATATGGTCTTTTCCCAGCATTCTCAGACACCTCTTTCCTTGCCACCATCAATGGCAACAATGCTGCGTTCTTAGATGGCACTACTGAGTCTATCGAGCAGCAAGAGCCTTGCATCGCTGGCAAGATGCATGCCAATCTATTCCCTACATCGACATCGCAGTCCTCGCGTCCTCTGGAGCTCGTCCACAGCGATGTTCATCAGGTGGCCCATCCCTCCTTCTCTGGCTGTCGCTATTGGGTCACTTTCATCGATGATTACTCCAGATATTCCTTTGTTCTCCCCATCAAACACAAATCGGATGTCTTTGATGCGTGCAAGACATTCAAAGCCTTCGCTGAGAACCAGTCTGAGCGCAAGATCGAGACACTTCGAGATGACAAGGGGGGTGAGTGCATGAGCAACACTTTTGCAGACTTTACTTACTACCCAGGACAATGCTATGCCTTATGAGCGATGGCATGGCAAGAAACCAGATGTGTCCCACCTCCGAGTCTGGGGGTGTACTATGTGCATGTGCAGAACGACAAGCGACCAGGGTTTGGCTCTCATGCTGAGAAATGCTCTCCATCGGTTATCCAGATGGTTACAAAGCTTGGAAGTTCTATAACCCAGCTACCAAGCGCACTATCATTTCAGAACGAGCAGATTTCGATGAGAGACACTTCTTGGCTTGTTCCACATCTTCTGGTGCACCATCTCCGACCAAGGACACCTCTTATCAACCCCCTACTCTCTTTGATCCCAACAAGCCTGAGGCACTGCAGATATCAGTGCCTGGGGGAGGTTTTCCTGTTCAGCTAGTTCCTGCTCCTGCTCTACCTCAGACCCCTGCCCCCCCCCACCTCCACCTTCGCCAGTCACTCCACCAGCTGCGCCTAGCCCAGTTGGGATTGGTGCTCGACTCCCTCAGAGACAGAGGAACCCCCCAAAAGGACACACCAGGCAATGGGAAAGTCGAAGACACAGAGGTCAATGCAACAACCGCATACCTGTACCATTGCATCAAGAGATTGGCGAGCATGACGCCGGTGATGAATGCACTTCAAGACGAGATGTTTGAGAAGATCGAGTTGATCTACAAGAAGCATCTTGGAGACAACGATAATTAGAAGTACTTTGGAACAGCCGATGCCATGTGGAAGATGGCTTACATGCAATATACCAACGAGGTTCTTCAGGAACTGGAGACAATTGTGGCGGCAAACTTTGAATGCAAAGAACATTGTGAGGCACCTAACAATGTGAAGATAGCATGGAAGGACTGTGTGTCCAAGCTGTCTCTCATTCTCAAGATCAAGGGATCTCCTGACCATGCTGAGTTCATGCCCTTCATGTCCGTCTTTGTGTGGAAGGATATGAACGATCAACTGAAGCATGTACTGAGGGCTCTTATGGAGGTGAGTTGCTATCATGAATAGCCGTGTACACTGCACCCTACATGCACACAGCAATTGTATGCATTGATGGATCCATACACCAATCAATATGTGTCTGGTCGTGCTTGTTAAATCACTGTGCACAGATAGGGTGCAGCATACACAGCTATTTGTGCTCCTTGTCATGTCATTATACACACCTAATCAATATTCTTCTACAGTGCTTGTCTTGGTTCTCGCCTCTGTTGTATTGTCAGAAGATCGTTGGCAGGAAGTGGAAGGTCACCTCTGCCACCGCAGACCTGTTGCTCGGCATCGCAGGTCACCTGAACATAGCAGACAATTCTGTCTTCATGGTACAGAAGATAGTAAGTCTGTGATTGCATTGTCATCTCGGTATTCTCATCGACTCATTGTAAAGGTCATTTGGATGTTGTTCTCTTAATTTGGGGCTTTGCTGAGGATGGAGGAACTGATGGGTGAGGTAGAAATGCTGCCTCGACCGAAGTTCTTACTGACTCTGAGAGAAGCACATGCTCCTCAATGGTCCCAAAAAGGTCAAAAGTCAGTGGAAACCGCTGGAGCCGATGTATTTTGACTGTAGTACAGCTGGTGGGAAAGGTGAGTCACATGTCTCGTGACTTTGGTTTGTGACCACACATCCCATGCTTCTTCACAGACATCACTCCTCGCTAGGAATACAACTTGGAAGTGCACGTCGTCGATGATTTCATCAAGAATCGTGTGTCCACCAAGTGGACCCAGCAACCTGACATGATCTGGCTGTCCCATTGGTATCAAACTCTATTGTATGCTCCCACTCATCACATACCACACTCACTCCTTTGGCAAGATGAAGGAAAAGATGGAGGAAGGAGACAATAATCACTGCTATCTATGAATACTGTGCAATTCAGCGGTATCGCATCCCCTTGCTCACAGCTGTCGATAGCGCTGTGTCCTTTCTTTGTGTCATTACTGATTCCTTACTCACGTGCACTCTGAATGAGGGCAAATGTGTCGTCCTGCCAGCTGCCTCTCGCACCATCACATGGCCTAATGTGATTGTGTTCAATCGAGATTGAACATCCCGATCCAAGGTCGTCTTCAAGATCTCTGATGAGAACAAAGGCAGCACCATGATATTTACCAAATGCTTGGATACAGAATGGATACAAAAGGTGGTCCATGCCGTCGAATCATGTCCTGTCACATGGTCCATCATCACTGGTGAGTCCCTCACCATCAGTAACCTCGTGCCATGTGGAGAGAGATTGCCGACCTTCTCGACAATCTCATATTGGTATGTTCTTTTGTCAATATACAACCGACACACCATCACACCATCACACAGGGTCTCGTCAACAATGCGGTACAACACAGGGATCCCGACTATGATGAGGACAACAACAACAACACTGACAAGTTCGCATCAATCAAAGAGTTGCACGCTGATGACACTCTCGACATCAAGTTGCTCCTGTGGAGATATTGAGTTGGTGGCTAGGAAGATGAAAGTCAGTTTGATTGGACATGGCAAAAAACCGGTTTGATGGGAAGAACATATTGGCAATATGTGATCCATTATATTTTCTCCCAACTGTGAGTTATTAACCAATAAGAAATGATTTTGCATGGTTGGTTACCTGGTTGGGGTTTGCCACTTGAGCTGCATCCAGACCCTTGTTGACCTGACCCCTAGGAATATTCAACATGTGCATGCTGTGCCATAAAGTTGGGGTTGTCATCAACATCCCCAGCATTCTCAGTTGTCAGGATCAGGAAGTAAAAACAAGGCCCATAGAGCCACTCACCAATAAGGAACAGTTATCACATATGGCTGGGCTTCTACTCTGTCCAGTAACAAGTTTGTGTTGTGACCTTTGAAAGACAAGTAGGTTGTTGGGGAGAGGGACCTGAATTACCCACCTGTTGATCCTTGTATGTTCTTGCTAGTTGACATTCTGTCTATTCAATGTAAAACTTCTCTAAGTCATTTCACTTGTCACTAATGTTCCCTGCTTGATGCCTAAGCAGAAAGAAGTGTAAGTTCATTCCTCACAATACATCTTTTGAGTGATGGACAGCTGGACAAAGAAACCAATGTAATGGAAAATACCTCTGATTTCAAAGCACTTTGAAAGCCATGATCTGATACAGATGCTAAGGAGTGCTTCGCTTTGCTGTTTTAGCTATAGGAAAATATACTGCTCTCTGGAACCCATCCCACCCAGTACCCTGAAGGTGCTTCACAGAGCATATCATATTCCAGCTTTGTGGATAGGGCCAAGTACTGGTTGGCTGATCTGCGGAATTTCTTTGGCATGTCTTTCTTGTTGAGAGCGAAAATGCTAATGGAATTGAGAGGATGTAGATGATGGTGGAATCAAGAATGAGGGGTATTGAAACAGTGGTTGTTGAGTTATGATAGGCTCAAAATGTGATGAAGTGCACTATGAGGCCAAGATGCTTTCCAATGGTATAACTCATGATCCCAACGATGGATCAACAGAAAATCAGTCCACAGAGGGATATGACAATGGGAAATTTAATGGTATTGTTTTTGAGGCATGGATCTGAGCTGATTGTGTGATGATGGCTAGAGCGCAGGGCTCATAAACCTGTTAAGAGCGAAAATGCTAATGGAAGCAGACTAGCCACTTGCAGGATCAACTCAGGAGTAACCAAGATGATATTGAGAGGGAGAACAATGTTCTACTGACCTGGAGTCCACAGTGAGTAACCAAAGAATACAATGTGGCGCTCCAGGGAGTAGTAACTGCGCTTCAAGGTAAACAACCATAAACAGATCAGCCACAATAGACTGAGATGGGTAGAGGCACCACAACAAGCTAAAGAGAAGCTGAAAGCGGTAGGTAAGTAAAGTGGCCATGGAGAACAACATGGCCATGGTTAGCACCCGAAATGATCTATGAATGAGGTGCGAGATCACCAAAACTAGCACTACATGGGCAGGGCTGTTATCGAGCTGGGAGGATATTAGCTGCAAGCTAGAAAAGCATTTGCAGTGCTCTGGTCTTACTAAAATGTTTTCTTTGTTGTGCCTGGGCTTGAAAATCAAAGATCCTAGGGTATCGAAACATTGGTATATATATGTCTTCAGCAAAGAAAATGAATATTGGTCCATGGCTGGCAAAGCAGCCAAAGGTCTTGAGTGAGGTGGATGGAGGTTGCGTTCAGGCAGTCAACGACTGCTTGGACCACCTGGTCCCATGGCTCAGTGCCATCCTTGTCTAGCTCAATCTCACCAGCATGGCGGGTGGAAATGGATGTTGAGTCATTGAGCTCAAGAGCTCAGGGCAATAGCAACGCATCGTCCTTCTATGGTGTCAAGTGGTGGGACAGCGGTAGAGTGTGGGCTTTTTCAATCAAAGATCAGAGAAGGTTGTTCAGCATTTTAAGCTATGCTCTTTCCAGGATGGCCTGTCCCTGGCTCAATAGAAATGGTGATAAAGCAACTATGCCATGGAACTGGTGGTCATTTCATGTCTGATGGCCATGGGAAGATTCCTTCATTTCAATATGATTTTTCCATCACTTGGCTAGTAAATGTTGCCTTTCTTCTCCTTTCACCTCTCTCATTGCAGTGGGTTCTTTCCCGACTCGTGGTCCACATTATAGTCCTAGGTCTGGGATACATTCCCTCCCTCATGGTCATGGTCAGATTCCTTGATTTGGTCTGGCTAGCATCAGCTCAAAGTTTCACAGATTGGATCTTGGAATACAGCTTTATTAACATTGATAACATTTGTGTTTTCTTGAAATAGCTTTCCATTGCTAGAAATGTTGAGGGGCAATAGGTCTAGAAGTATGTGTAAATCTATGATGTGTTAACAGAAACAGCTTCTTGTGCAAGAACATGACACTTGCCTTGTGTGAATTTACACCAAATTTGATCTCTGCAAATGTATATACATAGAGCACATGCATAATCATACCACATGGAGGGCTAAGATCTTATGCTAACAGCTGCCATTGGCTCAATCCACATGGTGATCCAGGTATTGTGCAAGTCATGACAATGCTGTCCACATTGTCAGTATGCTGACCTCTTGGATTGTGTCCTTGATGCTTTCCACTTTCTAGGCTTGTTGAGAAAGAGACCATGCCAGCTCTGGTGCCACTTGTCTCTTTATAGAATACTTTTGTGGCGTGTTTAAATGGGAGAGATCATTTGACACATTTTCGAAAGCAATGGGAGCTGCGAGGAATTTCAAAACCCATGTTGACTACCAGACCACCTATTGCATGGCCAATTTAAAGAGTGTTACTTGGTTTGACAGTGACTGTGAGAATTACTACTTACACCTGCAAAATGGGATATCAGGATACCATGTGGTGCACACTGAGGCCCATTTTACTATCAATGCATGACTGAAAGTGACTCTATCTGAACAATACAAGAAGATCCTTGAAGAGATCAAAGTCTCTCAGCAGTCACACTATCTACTGGGCTCCTTCCAAGCATTTTGAGGCTCAAGTCTATGTAGCATAGTTGTGCTTCTTCTTTGGCTCCAGAAATACTGTTTGAATGTCCATCATCCCCATCTTTGGGTACAGGTATAATGGGTTGAATGTGCTGCTATAAAAGCAGAGTAAAAGATAAGTAGCTTACCAGGTGAAGTGGCCCTTCTCACGAGTGCTCTGTTTCTCAGCTTTTCCACTGCTATCTCTTACTCTCGCTATCAAATCCATGTCATCTACTATTGAATCCAATCCTGCTCATCAGCGCCCAGTTCCCAATTGCCTGTTTCTTTCATTTTGGTGGCTTCAAAATGTACTTTGCTGTCAAGCAAGGAAAGCTGCTCTGTCCTTTCACTGAGTGTATCATGCATGGTAACCAATCAGACATGTGTGAGGTGCATAATCTCACTCAAAATATCCCCCATCCTTTTTGAGGAACTTGCAGGTAAGCAAAGAAATAAAATTGAGTGACATGTACCCTCACTTCGAGTCCTCTTGCCAAAGTGTCCACCCCATGATGGTCTGTGTGGCAGCTTATGGTGATGAAATGAATGTTAAGAGCGAAAATGCTAATGGAAGCGGACTAGCCACTTGCAGGATGAACTCAGGACAACTCTGGAGTCCACAGTGAGTAACCAAAGGATACAATGTGGCGCTCCAGGGAGTAACTGCGCTTCAAGGTAAACAACAATACACAGTTCAGCCACAATGGGCTGGGAAGCGCAAAGGTAAAGTCTTGTATGGGTAGAGACACCACAACAAGCTACAGAGAAGCTGAAAAGCGGTAGGTAAGTAAAGTGGCCATGAAGAACAACATGGCCATCGTTAGAACACGAAATGATGTATCAATGAGGTGCGAAATCACCAAAACTAACAATGAAGTGCTCGGTTCAACCAGCACAAAGAATCCCTGGCTGACTGCAAATTATTAACTTAGTGGGTCTTCAAATTGAATTTGCTGTGAAATCCTTGAGTGGTGTTTTTGCTCGTTGCCCACATGGTCCATATGATGCCTGCCGTCACCAAGCCAGAGTCAAACTCCAATGGAACACAGAAGCTCAGATTGCCTGCCAACAACAATAGTGTCATCAAGCCACATATATCCTTGACTTTCTTGCTGCACCTATCAACTTGAGAGATATGACTCAAAAAGACATTGCATCTAGTGAGATTCAAATGGTACTTCAAAGACTGGACAACTGCATACACCAAACACTTCCAAAATGATCACTCAGGCATTTGCCCGATCAAGTACTTTGCTAGCCATGAGAAAAAAATGTGTTGCAAGTATGAAAATGAGTTGGATACATACTGGAACAACATAATCATGCAGGCCAAGACAGCCAATGATGTGATGATCAAACCTATCACAACGGACCAAGTCACAGACATGATCATCAAATCCATGCCAGCAAAGTTCAAGGCCCAAGTTGTGATATGGGCTTTGGAGTTATTGTATCCCAATCGTATATTGCATTTCTATCTGGTTTCCAACAAGATATTCCTCTATACTCTGGGAGCACAAAGAGCATTCAGGGAGCAATCAAAGAGGTAAGTTTGACAATAAGTAATTAGGCATGCTGACCTGTACTGCTTAGATTACCTTGTGGGTTGAGCCTCTAGCATAGATTGGGATAGATCAGAATCCAAGCATGTGACATGATTGTCTTCGTATGTTTGCCTAGTTTGTTGGCATCAAAGTTTGGTGTTGTGGAAGTATGTGAGGTAGGTGACATGATCTGGTGCTAGATTGCACTGTGCTCATACCTAACACACATACATGCTGATTTCATACATGCTGATTCATAACTATCTCTGGACACATTGGCAGTCAACGCTACTGGCATTGAAAATCTATAGTAAGCAGGCATTGAAATTATTGACATCAATGAGATGTCTGTGAAGAACAATTGCCAAGGATCTGTCTACCCTGGTCAGCAAGTAACTGCTCAAGTCAAAGAATATATGGGTAGAGAGTGGAAACTAGTCCCTCGTTCTGTCTTCCATGGCAGCAATGCCAAGCAAAGAGGAACTCCTAATTGATCAGGCTTGTCTCTTAGACATTTTTCACAGTCCTTGGCTCAATGCCAACAAATTGAAGAAAATGGAGATGTTCGTGAAGAAGTTCCATATTTTATATAAGACTAACAGAGCTAGAGGAGAGCTATTGGCCACAGAGAGTGCTTGGCTGGTCATTCCTGCAATCTCAGCTGAATGCCATCATGGAGAAAAGTATTGGGGGTACATGGTCACAGCCAGATGGAATTAATAAAAAGCCCATGAGAGAGATGTTGATACTTTGGACATAAATCAAAATGCTCATCTTCTGACATACATGTAGCTCCATGAGCGCAATTACCAGACAATGCAGTGCATTGCATGGCTAGCACTCTCAGAGAGACTAGGACTTGGCTTCAGCAAACAGCTGTTCCAGAGATGTGAGAGAAACTAGATGCACCTTTGAAGGTAGGTAAGCAACACAATATTAGTTTATGGAAATGCTGACCAAATACATACAGACTCTCAGACTATACTCAGTGAGAAGTTGTGGTCCATCACAAGCAAAATCAGACCAAGGCTTTCAACATGAAGATGACAGAGGAGGAGCTAGATGAACTCTATCCGATAATCTTCACAGAGCCAATGAGCAACAAGTTGAATGATGTATGAAAAGACAAGCAATTAGGTACAATCATCACTGCACTCAAGATTATACCCAGCTACCCGGATGATGCAGCTGATATTTTGGATTCTGAGAAAAGAGAATTGAATTCAAAGCCCAAGAGAGAATTTGTAAGGTTGAACATGAGCAGGTCAAGGTATTCACAATGGCATGTCCGGGACAGACTCAATTGGTTGCTGAGCAGAAAAAAAAAAATTATCTAGAGCACACTCAACTTTACTGGCCAATGCTTGTTAGTTTTGGTGATTTCGCACCTCATTCATAAATCATTTCGTGTGCTAACCATGGCCATGCTGTTCTCCATGGCCACTTTACTTACCTACAGCTTTTCAGCTTCTCTTTAGCTTGTTGTGGTGTCTCTACCCATCTCAGTCTATTGTGGCTGATCTATTTATGGTTGTTTACCTTGAAGCGCAGTTACTCCCTGGAGCACCACATTGTATTCTTTGGTTACTCACTGTGGACTCCAGGTCAGTAGAACATTGTTATCCCTCTCAATATCATCATGGTTACTCACTGTGGACTCCAGAGTTGTCCTGAGTTGATCCTGCAAGTGACTAGTCCGCTTCCATTAGCATTCTCGCTCTTAACAGGTCATGTTATGAACCCACCATGTGTCATGATATCCCAGGCTCAAACCCTCTCAGTATCACCTGAAATCATCTGTACCCCATGGTACTTCTTGCCCTTCTTCTTTCCAGTTTTAGACAAATGGTGTTGTGTCACTGTTGGTCTAAAGAGCTTATGTTGCACAGGGTGAAGTCAAGCACAGGTGTCAGCTCCCATCCTCATACCAACTCCTCAACCCACATCAATGATGGTGGCCCACGTGTGGGTTTTTGGTGGGTGTGGGTGTGGATTTGGCTGCAAATACCCATGTGTATACCCACACCATTCCCTAGTAACTGTGAGACATCTCTCAGCAGGTCAGTAGAAGAATCAAAAGGATCCAACAGACCCTTGAATTGGCTATAAGTTTGCCAAGAACATGAGTTAAGTAGGTTTAACAGCCTCCCTGGCACCCAACACTGCTGGACACTCCCCCTCCACATCATCCTCCACTGGACAACCCCAGGCCACTGCTTGGCATCCTCTCCAGCACCTGTACCCGCACCTACACCAGCACAACCAGCAGGGCACTCCCCAGAAAACTCAGAGGATGATGTTGTGGCCAAGGTGGTTAGGAATCTCGTCCAAACCCCCTCTGTTTATGCTGCCTTGGCTGGCCTAGCCAGTCACCTGAAGAAGAACAGTTTACCTGGCAACATCTTTTCCTGGGTGAGGATTTATACCCCCTCCTTGAAGCTGTGAGTGTTACTGATGAGCTGTCTTGAAGACTAAGCAACCAACCTACCAGGGGGGGTGCTCAACCACACCAGGACAGTGAAGCAACTTCAAGAGATGTGTCCCCTCATCTAGGACACTGACATTAGGGCTTTGGAGAAAGCCCTAAAGCTGAAGGGTTTGTACTTCACCACTTCCAGCAAGCACATGGCAACTCCAGAGATTCAGCAGTCATAGTTACTTAACAGCCCAGTCAGGGGGTACAGCAAAGCCATAGATGTATTGGTAAAGTATTTTACAGACAGCAATATTCTCTAGCATTTCCCCACTATAAGCTGATTGGCATCCACATTCCGATTGCGTTCCATCTGCATTTCAGATATCAATCCCAAACAGTATATATAGAGGACAAATGCTGGATAGATCTTTTGTATCTCCCTCTCTCTGTGCATGATGGACTCGAAGATGATCGCAAAGCGTGATGGGATGCGCTTACTGTGGTTGAAGTAGATAGAAGAGGGAGACTCAGGTCGGAGAGAAGGATGGACTGGAGATCATCCTGGCTGATGGTCATCACCATCATTTCGCTGTGGAAGACTGGTTCAATGACAGGAAGTGAGGAGTTGTCATGGTAGAACGAGAGTTGAACAAGTTACAAGCGCAATTGAAGAATGATGCCAAATCAGTCAGCCACAAGGAGGTACAAAAGGAGGTGCCCACTGATCACAAAATTCTAGAGTCTCATGGACCTCAAAGATGAGGAAAGGAAGCTGGGATGAAGATTGCATACAAGGTAAAAAGTACATTATGTATGATAGGCAAACACAAGCACAAAGGCATGCCCAGTAGGAACAAGGTGTGTGATCATTCATGACATATGTGCATCAGATCTAAGGCTCACTATGTGTAAAAGAGCGAAAATGCTAATGGAAGCGGACTAGCCACTTGCAGGATCAACTCAGGAGTAACCAAGAAACAGTGACACAACACCATTTGTCTAAAACTGGAAAGAAGAAGGGCAAGAAGTACCATGGGGTACAGATGATTTCAGGTGATACTGAGAGGGTTTGAGCCTGGGATATCATGACACATGGTGGGTTCATAACATGACCTGTTAAGAGCGAGAATGCTAATGGAAGCGGACTAGTCACTTGCAGGATCAACTCAGGACAACTCTGGAGTCCACAGTGAGTAACCATGATGATATTGAGAGGGATAACAATGTTCTACTGACCTGGAGTCCACAGTGAGTAACCAAAGAATACAATGTGGTGCTCCAGGGAGTAACTGCGCTTCAAGGTAAACAACCATAAATAGATCAGCCACAATAGACTGAGATGGGTAGAGACACCACAACAAGCTAAAGAGAAGCTGAAAAGCTGTAGGTAAGTAAAGTGGCCATGGTTAGAACACGAAATGATGTATCAATGAGGTGCGAAATCACCAAAACTAACACATCAATGCATGTTTTTCTAGCTATTGCAAACAACTCTTGAAGCAGTCACTTCATGGATGTCATATCAGTCTCATCATAAATTCAAGTAGGCTAGTGTGATCTATATATGTCATTAAAAAAAAAAAACAAGAAAAAAGTGGAAGACAAGTTGGAAATCACATGGTGGATACAACCAGCACAGCAACATCTGGCATGTGCCACAGATCAGTGTGTGCTTTTAGCAAAGCAAAAGTAGGATGGGAGGGTACCACTGGCTGCAAGTATGCAGATATTGCTATGACAATTCAGAGTTAAAGAAATGAGCAGAGCAGAGGCAAAGTAGCCTAAGTGACAATAATGTGCTCTCATGCACATTCTATTGGCAACTGAGGAGAAACAAGCTGAATGATGTTGTAACATTATGAGATCTGGTCAAACACTTGGAAGTTCAGGTACTGCAAGACAGATGGTGGAACCATCATGAAGGCAGAATGTTAACAGGAAAAATAAATTCAAGTAGTAACTAATGTATGAGAGAATAAACCGTAGTAGGCAAGTTGCAAAAACAAAGACAACTTTACTTTCGTCCATTTGTCCATTTACCTGTCCCATTTCTTCTCTGAAGCTGATCTCCTCCAGTATCATAGACAGTTGAGGTTGTTTATGAGCCACATCAATATGAGTAACATTTAGTGATGGGCTGTTATGCTTGGAGCAGGTAGGTACGAGCATAGCCTTTGTTAAGTAAGAACAAGGAGAGCGTTGAGTCAAAAGCACAACAAGGTCTTATAGAAGTAACATCCTTCTGAGTAGGACGAAGACTACAAGGATCAAGGAGCTCATGGGGGCGTCCACATGAGGTTCAAGGTGTTGGGCTGATACCAACAGGGTCAAGGGTTCAAGGGGTCAAAGAGTGACCACAAGAGCAATAGATTGTACAAGGTATACAAAGGAGCTCAAGAGTAAAGAAAGTACATGGAGCGATAAGTGAAGGGTTACATACTACATGGAGGAGAAGTTCAGGGCAAGCATGGAATGCGAGAGAAAGAGATGGAATGTGAGGGAAGGTACACAATGACTAAGCAAGTGGGATACCGTCGGGAAGGAACTGGAGATAAGGAAGTGTCATTGTGGAAAGAGAATAGTGTCCGAGGTACACATTGTACAAGGAAGGCGATAAGAAAAGAATAGGTTGTAACATTACCTACCCCCCTACCAGATCTGAGACATCGTCGAAAGACTAATTGTAGAGGCTAGAGTAGGAAAGACCAGGGGAACCGGTGATGTTGGCATAACCGTCTTCAGTGATGGGGTCATCATACTGGGTGTCATCAACGTAGTCCGAGGAGGGAGCAGAAGCATGGGAGGAGCTACCGGGAGTACACGTCGAGAACCGGAGGAACGAGCAGATCAGTAAGACTGATTAGAGGTGGAACCCCAAGAGGAACCAGAGGATGCAGATGATGATGAGGATTGTCGTCGGGGAGAATGTCTCTCAGTTGAGGAAGGGACGGGGTGACGAGAGGGGCCATCAGATAGACGACTAGCTAAAGCACCACAAGTACAAGTGGGGCTGACAGCGGAAAGTCGGTGGATAAGAGACGGGCGATGAGTAGCCATAGGGCAGGATTGTTGGTCATGTCCAGGGGCCCATTGGCGACAGCCAGTGATAGGGCACATATAAAAGGGACAGTTGCAGCGTACATGTCCGATGTGATGGCATTGGTAGCAAGCATGGGCATAGCTTGGGTTAGAGGGGAGGAGAGGTTGACGTTCTAAGGCACCTAAGAAAGGAGTGTTCCAGTTGTTATGGGTTCGTTCAGTGTGATCCATGGCATTGACTTCCTCGGGAGAGAGAGGGGAAGATGACGCAGATGGAGTGGATGCAGGGGTGTTGATCGTGGTTAGAGCGGGATGAACGAGGGGGTAGGTCTGAGTGGATGATATTTGTGCAACTGTGAGCTGCAGGGTATAGCAATCAATATCAGTGATGAATTCACTGAACTCCATCTGATACATGACTTGATGGAGGTTGAAGAGAATGTTCGCTTGGGAGGAAGCAATCCATTGTCTATCGAGGGCAGGGGTATTGAACACAGTGAAGTCGTTGGTGACGAGGGGGAGTCTTTGGGTCTGCTGGTATGCTCGGTAAAGGCCGAGGAAGGTAGAGTTCATATCTATATGGGCTTCAAGGGGAATGGCAAGACGAGAATCTAGGAGATAGTTGAAAAGGTTTCGTACATATTGGGGAGAGGTAGTATCAGGTCTAATGTTGTTGGCATAGAGAGGAGTGTCTGCTGCAAGGACAGAACGGGAATTGGGAGCAGTTTCACAAGGTACAAGCAGAGGGGGTTGGAAGACAATGGGGAAAGTAGGAATGGGAGCGGGAAGAGTCAATGGTTCATCAATGGTTGTGGTTCCAGGGATGTTGGATGGATAATAGGTAATGGAGGAGGAGTTCCATCCAGGTTCAGTGACGGTGGAAGAAGGGGATTCGGGTGCGGACGAGACAGAAAGGGAAGATTATGTGAAGATCAAGAGTTGTTCAAAAGACATGTTGAAAGTTTTAGGAGGAGAAAACAGAGGGATGGAGTTTCTTATAGTCCTGGAGAGCGGCCTTGGAATGTTTTAAGTTCCATTCTGGGATCCAGGAGTCTTCTTTGGCGGAGTATCCTTTCCAGCAGATAAGGAACATGCAGCTTTTCGGGGTATTCTTCTTCTCCGTTGATAAGGTCAGGTGGAGAAGAAGGGAAGTTCTTCCCATGGACAGCGTTCTCGCGATAAGGAGATAAGAGGGAAGCGTGGAAGACAGGGTGAATCTTCCAGATCTTTGGTAAGCGGAGTTGGTACATGATGAGAGTGATTACGAAGGGTCCTTCACATTTCAGGGTGAACTTTGGATTGATGATGGAGCGGCGGAGATTCCTGGCTTCGAGCCAGACCTTTATTGCTGCAGAAGATGCAAAGGTATGTTTCAACCTCTTGGTTGACTTGTTCTGTTTCTCCATCGGATTGATGGTGGTATGCGGTGGAGAGCAAGATGTCGTAGTTCAGGAGTCATCCTAGCTCTCGAGGGAAGGAGGGTGCGAACTGAGGACCATGATTGGAGATGATTTTGTCATAGAGACCGCAGCAGAGGTAGATCTTGTGAAAGAAAAGGGAAGCGACATCTTCAGAAGTAATAGTCTTTTTGTGGGACAAAGAATTACCCCCTTAGTAAGGCCGTGGTCCACCACGACTAAAAGAGAATTGAAGAAAGAAGAAGTGGAAGCGGGGAGATCGGTGATGAGATCACAGGAGACCTGCTGGAATGGGCGTGTGCAGGACAATTTGATCAGGATGAGAGGAGGGACGGTAGGGTGCGTGTTTGACTTGTTCTGCTGGTAAACAGAACATCCTTCAACGTATTTCTGGACATACTGTGTGAGTCTGGGCCACCAGAATTCAGCTGCGACAAGCTGATGAGTTTTTAGGTAACCAGGGTGTCTGGTAGACGTGTAGTCATGACATCGTTCGAGGATGGAGTGGTGGAGGGTTTCATTGGGAGGTACATAAACATGGCCTTTGTACGTAAGGACACCTTCAGAGTGTTGCCAATCTGAGAGGCGGGAGCAGAAGGTGGGAGAAATGGTTCCATCAAGCGCTTGGAGTGCCTGAAGGACAAGTGGATCAGAGGCTGAGGAGGAGGAGATATGGTGGGCCAACGTGGAGTCGATAAGGCGGACAAACATGGATGGGGAAAGAAGGGTGGTATCCTTATTCTCATTGGAGTCTGTAGGGATGAAGTCACATCAGCGTGATAGGGCATCCGGTCCGGAGAGTAGAGAACCAGGAACATGGATCATCTTAAGATCAAAGTCCACTAAATCTAATAGCCAGCGGGCTTGACGACGGTTAAGGTCCTTGGGTTGACAGAAGTAAGTGAGGTTCTTATGATTGGTGAAGACCTGAACTGGGAAGGAAGCTCCATGGAGATAGTCTCTCCATGCTTTGAGAGCGCGGATGATAGCGAGGAGTTTGTGATCGTAGATGTCATAGTTTCGCTCAGTGGGGGAGAAGGATTGGGAGAGGTACGAGCAGGGATCCCAATCTCCATTGGCATCGGTCTGGAGGAGGATTGCGCCAGTGGCATACTTGGAAGTGTCGGTGGCAATGGCAAAAGGTTTGGAGTGGTCAGGAAGCTGAAGGACTGGTTCAGCAAGGAAGAGATCTTTGAGGTGGGAGAAGCATCGGTCGCATTCATTGGACCATTTCCAAGGTTGGTTCTTTTTAGTGAGGTCAATAAGCGGTCTAGCGACGGTTGAGTAATCTGGGATAAAGCAGCGGTAGAAGTTGGCGAATCCAAGGAAGAACTGGACTTCCTTGGGGATGGTCGGGGTAGGCCATTTGAAAATCCCATCAAGTTTGACAGGGTCCATAGCAATGTGGCCAGGTTCTATGATCATGCCGAGGTATTCTACTGTTTCAGTGGCGAATTGGCATTTCTCGAGTTTTAGGTGGAGGTTGAGTTCTTGCATGCGTTGGAGGACTCGCTTGGTGCGTTCCTCATGTGTTTCCTTGTCGGGAGAGAAGATGAGAAGGTCGTCCATATAGATGACTAGCCATCCTTCTGCGATCATATCACGGAAGGAGTTATTCATGAATTGTTGGAAGGTGGCGGGAGAGTTACAAAGGCCGAAGAACATGACAAGGGGTTCAAAGAGGCCTTTGTGAGTAATGAAGGCTGACTTCCATTGGTGTCCGTCTTTAATTAGGACATTGTTATATCCCATCAGATGTCGAACTTAGTGAAGACCTTAGCGTCTTTGAGCTTGTCGATGAGATCAGAGATGAGCGGGAGTGGATAAGCATTCCAAACAGTATGTTCATTCAGGTATTGGTAGTCTTGGCAAGGGCATAGCTTGCCATCCTTCTTTTTGACGAAGAAGAAGGAGGATGCTTGGGGGGAGTTTGAAGGGTGGATCTTTCCAGTGGCAAGGTTTTCATCTAGGAAGTCTTCTGTTGCCTTCTGTTCAGCGGGAGAGAGGGGATAGACCTTTCCGATCTTCGGGGAGAAGGAGTCGTTAAGGTTGATCTCATGGTCATAAGATCGTGATGGGGGAAGGTGATCAGTGGCTTCTTTGGAGAAGACTGATGTGTAATCAGAGTATTCGGCTGGTAAGGAGATCTTCGGTTTCGCTTTCTTGGCAGCAGCGGTGAGTTCAGTAGCGGTGGTTAGCTTTGTGATGATTGAGGAGTTGTTGGGAAGGTAGTAGGAACCACAGTGGATGATGCAGTGAATGGCATAATTCTGGCGGGCTTGGTGCATGTACTGTTGTTCAGTTTCATGCTTGAGGTATTTGTAGAGTCGACTATCATATACTGAGTTGACATTGACATGTTGAGGAGGGCAGGAAGAGGTGGTTTTGTTAAAGAGGGAGTTGTGTCGCTTCTGATCAGCGACATGTGTCTGATAGAATTTGGCGGATTGATCGGAGTGTTACACTCGCCCATATTGCCTATTGTCTTTTCCCTTTTTCTTGCCTTTATTGATCCATTGGTTTACCAGATAAACACTTATCTTATCAAGTCATGTGATCTACATCACATCTAGTCACATGATAGGTCACATGACCTTATCTCTTATCTCAGCTGTGCACCTCATGGTACACACATTGCATCCTCATGGACACCTCATGCTTTTCCTATTGACTCACTTTCCCTTATCGCCCAATGGCATTAACAGCTCTTATCAAGGTTCACCTTATGGTAACCAGTGAGCATATTAGTTACTAGTTATAGGTATACACAGCATGGTCTGTGCACGGTCTCTCGTCGTATAAATAGTAGTACTTTACATAGAGCACTCTAGTCTATTTCTCTTGTTGTTTTCCTTGGTTCTACCCATTGAATAACCACTTCGGTTAAACCCCACTCTCTTGATCATTGACATTGCAAGTGCCACATTGAAGACCTCATTGAAGATCTCTCGCAGACGTTACTCACATTGACGACTACAGAAGAACCTTGGTCGTTACACGGAGGATTCCGGGATGGAGAGGGTTTGGGAGATCCAGTCAATGGAGGAGTTGACTGCTCGGAGCCAAGGGAGTCCTAGAATGATGTTTTCGCGTCCGCAGTTCATGACATAGGGAAGGAGCTTATGAGCAATTCCTTCGATGTTGGCAAAGAAGGTGCAGGTGAATCATATCTCGCCTTTTTGATTGGCGGATTGGTCTATGTTTCGTATGTGAATGGGAACATCGAGTTTCATGGTGGGGAGGGAGTTCTTTCGAATGAACTGCCAGTTGATGCAGTTGATATCAGCGCCACTATCAACCAGGGCACATGTCAAGTCCAGATCCTCCGGGTTAAAGTCCGGCGGAGGTCCGAGGGTACTGGGTCTAAGGGACAGAGGTACGACCGAAGTCGTCGGAGGTGCAGAGGTGCAGAGGTGCAGAGGTACGGAGGAGTGAGGACGTTGGCGCAGGACTTATGTGTCGCGCCCTTGTCAATCCCGTGTCCTCGTATTTAGAGTAGAGGAAGGTGAAATGGAAGCCAGACTCGAAAGGAGGTGACTTAGTTAATTTTCGTACTGAAGGTACGACAGAGTAATACAGGGGATTATATAGTACTCGAAACCCGGAGTAAGTCTGGGTTCGGAACTAATGCGCGAAGGCGATGTACATAGGAAGGGAAGGCTGAGTAACGGAACACGGAGCACAGCCGGAGAAGGCTGTAACGATCGGACAGGTGAAATGCAGACTATAACCAAAGGAGACTAATAGAGGTACGAGTCCGGAGTTGCAACTCCGTGGATGTCCGTTGGTCCTAGGTCAAGGGTTGTCCGAGATTAACCGGAGTTGTCCGGAGTTGGACTTGGTAATATCTGGGTCGTGACAGTATCCCCCTCTTAGGCCGAGCCCTCGAGGCCTGCCAGGAAAAACCCCTGAGTGGGAAGTCCGTGTGGACATTTCATCCGAGGTCACGTGATGTGGTCCACCCATGGATCAACGAACGGAAATGGAACTCCGCCGGCCTGTGCGTATAAAAGCAGGGCGTACTCTGGTCGGACTTCCAACAACTCCTTATGTCCAATCCCATCGCCAACATCACGCAGTGGCCGGAAGCCCGCCTTGCGGAGCACCAGGACGACGACGACGAGACGTCCGAAGCCAAGTTCGCGGAGCGTCGGAGGCGCGCGAAAGCGCGCAAAGAAGAGCAGGAGCGACAAAAACGCGAGGATGAGGAGCGGCGACGAGCGGCGGAAGAGGCGGAGGCGCGCCGGAAGACGGAGGAGGAGCAACGGAAGAAGGAGGCCGAGGAGGCAGCGCGCAAGCGGGTGAGTGACCTCTTCCGGGTTGCTGCTGTAGCGCTAACGGAGTCTAGGCCGCAGAGATAAAGGCGCAACAAGGCGCCAATAAGGGAAAGGGACGAGCACCGCCGCAGTGCACCAGGTGCGAGTTCCGGGGACTCGAGTGCGAGGTCGGGCCTGGTAAGGCGACCTCGTGCTTGCAATGCCGCGAAGCAAAGGTGAAGTGCGAGCGTCCCGGAGCGGAGAAGCCGGAGAAGCGGAGGAGGCGCGTGGACAGCGAGGCTGGCCCGTCGAAGAAGCGGAAGAAGACGTCGGAGGCAACGGTGGAGGCGTCGGGCGATGAAGAACCGGACGCGAAGACACTGTCGGCGCAACTCGTCGAAGCGGTCCGTGACATCCGCAGCGTCATGATGCAGCAAAACCGGCGTCTCGATCGCCAGAACACTCTGCTGGCGCAACTCGTCGAGCTGAAGACGACGGAGGTGTACGGAGGTGATGACTCGGAGGAGGAAGAAGAGGAGGTATCATTGGAAGAGTTGGTGGAGTTGTCCACGGAGAGGAGCGAGAACACCGCTCAAGAGCTGGCGGCTTTGCTCGCGGAGGAAACGGATCAGTCCGGAACGGACGCGGACGGAGAAGGAGAAAAAGAGTAGTATAGTAAATCTTTAGTGTTTGTTTTTTCTTGTATAAAATAAACAGAGTCAGAGAGAAAGAAAAGGAGGGAGAAAATACAGAGTGACTAAGCTGGGAGCGGACCGGGTTTGTCCGGGTACTTCCGATGGAAGTCCGAGACAAAGTCCGTTGCGTGTCCTAACTCCGTAGCGAGTAACCAAGAAGTTTCGTCGTCAGTACCTTCATATCCTAACCAGCGTACCAAGTACAGGAGTTGGCAATGACGCCTTCTCCGATCGATCTTGGAGTCTAATATCTCCTCGATCTCGTACTCTGGTTCGCCTTCAACCTCAACCGGAGGTGGCGGAGGTTGGACGCGGTCCGGAATGGTGTTCGGAACTGAAGGTTCTAGCTGTGAAACGTGGAAAACGGGGTGTACGGATTTCATGGATTCGGGTAGACGGAGGGTGAAGGAGAGAGTACCGGGTCTCGCAATGATACTGAAGGGACCTAGGAACTTCTCGGAGAGCTTCTTGGATGGTCGTGTAGACCGAAGGTATTTCGCCTTAAGCATTACTTGATCTCCGATCTGGAAGTCCGGAGCGGGACTTCGTCGTTTATCTGCTGGTCCTTGGTAGCGTTTTTGCGCTTCCAGCATCTCCGATCGGAGGAACTCATGGAGTTCGTTCAAGTCCGTGACATAGGACTTGGCTGCGGAAGAGGTAAGATCGCGATCGGAGTGAACGGAGAAGTTGGGATGGTATCCTTTATTGGCGAAGAACGGAGATACTCCAGTGGTAGCACTAGGAGCGTTGTTATAGGCGAACTCTGCGAGGGGCAAGTGTTCGGACCAATCGTCTTGTTGATAACTACAATAGATCCGGAGGTATTGCTCGAGCGTTTGGTTGGCTCGCTCTGTCTGGCCATCCCCCTCGGGATGATATCCGGAGGTGAAGTGGAGGCGCATGTCGAGAGCTTTACCGAGAGACCGGAAGAAGTGCGATACAAACTCGGAGCCCCTGTCGGAGGTGACGTGGGATGGAACTCCGTGCTTGGAGAAGACGTGGATAAGGAACAACTTGGCGAGTCCTGCGGAGGTGATCGTATCATGAGTTGGGATGAAGATACATTGTTTGGAAAGTCGGTCGACTACCACGAGGATGGCGGTATATTCCTCCGAAGATGGAAGCTGTTCGATGAAGTCCATGGAGATTGAGTTCCATGGTTTCTCCGGAACCGGAAGTTGCTTCAGAAGACCGTAAGGACGATGACGAGGAGTCTTCGCGCGAGCACAGGCTGTACAGGAGCTAACGTAGTCTTTTACGAAAGTCCGGATTTTCGGCCATGTATATTCTCGACGAATGAGCTCCAGGGTACGATTCTGACCGAAATGTCCTGCGGTCGGATGGTCGTGGAATGTCCGGAGTATACGGAGTCGGAGGTTATCAGCTTCTGGGACGTAGATGCGATTGTCCCGTAGAAGGAATCCTTCGGAGTTGATACTCCATCGTGGGTCTAGTGATGTCGAAGACAGGAGAGGGGACGCGACAGGATCGTTGGGGAGTGCGGAGAGGATGTCGGACTGGAGTCGCTCCATGTCGATTAGTGCTGATGCTCGGAGTAACGGAGCCTCGAGAATAGTGGCTCGGAGGGAGGGCGCGAGCTGTTCAGGAGTAAAAATCGACCGAAAATTGTCAGGATTGACGCGAGCGAAGTCCTTATCCCCCTCTTTGGGGTAGACGTCCCAGCGTCTAGTCAAAGCGTCCGGTTTCGCTCCGAGCTTACCAGGCCGGTACCGAACAACCATATTGAACTGGTTAAGGTATTCGGACCATCGGGCCTGGCGGCGCGTCAGGAGCTTCGTGGAAGAGAAATATTCGAGGTTCTTGTGGTCCGTAAGGACGTCTATAGGGGTCGGAGAGCCTTCCAAGTAATGTCTCCAGGACTTGAATGCCTCGAAGATTGCCAGCAACTCCTTGTCATGCGTATCGTAGTTCAATTCTGCTCCGGTCAAAGTCCGGGAGAAGAACGCGACGGGATGAAGTTCATCGTCGGAGGGAGTGGTGATGGAGAGAATGCCGGCAACGGCGTAGTCGGAGGCGTCAGTCTCGATGGTGATGGGGACGTTCGGAGTCCAGTGAACGAGCACCGGAGCGGAAGTGAAAGCGTCCTTGAGACTCTGGAAGGATTTCCGACAGACGTCGGAGAAGTCCCAAATGACTTCCTTGCGAGTAAGGCGAGTCAGAGGGACCACTATGTCGGAGTAACCCTGGATGAAACGACGATAAAAATTGGCGAAGCCTAGGAAGGACTGAATGTCCTTGACTTTCCTAGGCTCAGGCCAATCCAGGATTGACTTGATTTTGTCGGAGGCCATGGTCAGGCCGGTGGGGGAGAGAACATACCCGAGGTACTCAACCGTAGTGGTATGGAATTCGCATTTCTCCGGCTTGGCATACAGGCCATTAGCTCGGAGTCGTCGGAGAACTTCTCGGACGTTTTTACGATGCGATTCCATGTCATGGGAGTAAATCAGGATGTCGTCGAGGTAAACCACAACGAAAACATCTAGCAAATCTGCGAAGATGGTATTGACGAACCGCTGGAAGGCCGCCGGAGCATTGGTGAGTCCGAACGGCATGACCAACCACTCAAAGGAGCCATAGCGAGTGCGGAAAGAGGTTTTCCACTCATCTCCCTCCGCAATACGGACCAGATGGTACGCATGTCGGAGATCGATTTTTGTGTAGACCTTGGCTCCGGAGGGCGCGTCAAGAAGATCGGAGGTGCGGGGAAGTGGGTAGCGGTCTTTTCGTGTGATACTGTTCAAACCTCGGAAGTCGACGCAAAGTCGAAGGGAACCGTCTTTCTTTCGGACGAACAATACCGGAGCTGCGTGTGGAGACGTAGATTGTCTGATGAATCCGATATTGAGGTGTTCGTCAAGGAAATCACGGAGGGATTGCTGTTCTGTAGCGGAAACGGAGTAAATCTTTCCAATAGGGGGTTCTGCTCCTTCCTCCAACTCGATCTTTAAGTCATATGGCCGATGAGGGGCGAGGGTATCGGCTTTCTGCTTGCTGAAGACGTCCGCGAAGTCGTGGTATTCGGAGGGAACACCGGAGAGGTTGATTTCCTCGTCGGAGGAATCAACGGAGGCGGAGGCTGCGCGAGCGGAGATGTCTTCAGTAGACCGGAGGGAAAGAGAGAACTGGACTGAGCCCTCCATCTTGCAGGCGCGATGAAAGGCGACTGCATTTACGAAGGAAATGTGAGGAGCTGGTAGTCCCGGAGCTTTAGGCGGGTCCGGAGAGCGTTCCAAGGGAGGAGTGTCGTCTAGCGACGGGGAAGGAACGTTCGGAGGTTCGGAGGGTGATATCGGGGTTGGCATCCCGTCTGCAGGAGTTCGGAAAGTAATGCTGCTCGTAACCCAATCAATCAACGGATTGTAGCGGGTGAGCCAGCAGTGTCCGAGAACAAGGCTGCATGAGGGATCCAACGAGGTTACATAAAATGTATCGGAGGTGGAGACGCCAGAAGTGAAGAGGATGGTTAGATCTACCGCGAGGGTAATGATGGAAGTTGAGGAGCCGTCGAAGAGACGGAGGTTTATCGGAGGGACGGAGTACGCAGTAATCTTGTGTTTTTCGACGAACGCAGTGTCTACGAAACAATGAGTAGAGCCGGAATCGACAAGAATAGGTACATCCGAGAGGTTATGTACGGGGATAGAGATAAATGGACGGAGAGAGTTCGGATCGGAAAGAGCGGACGCGTTGAGACGTAGTTCCGTGATGGCACAGTTCGGATCAACGCGACTCCCAGCCTGTGCGGACGTACGAGAGTCGCGTTCTATTTTTTCGCCTCCGAAGAAGCGGAGGTCGATGCCGATGCTTCCGGAATTGCGGTAGCTGCACGGGCTTTCGACGCTCTAGAAGTGGACTTCGGGCAGTCCTTGGCGGAGTGTCCACTCTCACCACAGAAGAGACACAGATTGGCGTCCATTCGGCGTTGACGTTCCTCCGGAAGGAGTTTTCCGTCTTTGCCTAATTTGGAGGCGATTGCGTCTGCCTTGGAAGGGTTGCTATTGCCCTTCTTATTGTTGTTTCCTCCCCCGGAAGAACCGGAGTTGGAAGACGAGGAGCCTTTGGACTTATCGTCCTTAGGCGTGGAGGAGTTAGTCGGAGCGGAGCTCGACGACTTACTGGAGTTGTGGTTGTTGGAGGGTGTCGAACCGGGGGCCTTCGGAGCGCGCGAAATCTCTTCCTTGCGCTCCCAGTACCTTTGGTCGATCTGCTGCGAGAGGGTGCGGAGGTCGTGGATGTTATCAGGCTTGCCCTGACGAGCGATCTCGTCTTTGATGCGATCCGGAAGTCCGACGTAGAAGCTCCGGCGGAGAGCACCGGGTCCCCATTCTCGGACTTGGTTCGCTAGGCGATTCCACTCAACGATGTACTTGGAGATTCGCTGAGTGTCCTTCATGCGCAGTTGCTCGAGTTGAGTTTCTGCCTCAGCGACGGGGTCATGGGGGCCGAAGTTTGACTGTAACTCGTACAGGAAGGCCTGCCAATCTGTCATCCAGGGAGGACGACGGGACGGAGTGACAACTCCGAGCAAGTCCGGCTCGAAGTAGTCGAGGGCCATTCCTTTGAGGTACGACTGAGCAAAGGTGACTCGGCTTCGGTCCTTTCGGAAGGATTTTTCGTTGGCTTGGAAGGTGATCTCGCACTGCACCACGAAGGAACGGAGTTTCTTCGGGTCTGACCCGTCGAAAGTGTCCGGTTCACGGACTTTGATCCTTGCGTCGCTAGAAGGACTCTTGCGACGGAGTGCTTGGCGAGTCATATCACGGATGGCGTTAGCCAATTGGTTGAATGGCTCGAAAGCCAGAGGGACGTCGTTGGGTGCCTCATCTTCTTCTCTTGGACGATCACGACGGAAGAGTCGTTCGGAGTCCGGAGTGGAAGAGGTGGAGGAGCCATCGTCGTCTGGGTCATTGGGATCGTTACCACCACCATCATCCCTTGCTCTTGCTCCTGGTAGAGGAGTGCCAGGGCGGTCCTCGCCCCAGAAGTCCTCTTCGTCTTCCGGTAAAATCCGGATACGGGGAACTCCGGAGAGACGTTCTTCAGGGAGCGGAGTGAGCGGAGATGGGGTGGGCTGGGCGCGCCACCTTGATGATGCCGAAGGTGCGGCGCGTTGGGTTAGGCTGACATATTCGCCTGGTACGGTGCGAGTGCTGCCAAAGGCAGACTGCAACATAGTGGCGCGTGAGGTTCGGGTAGTGCGCGTAGACATGATAGTTCAGAAGGGATTGTGACAAGAGGCAGTACGAAAATACTGTCAAGTCCAGATCCTCCGGGTTAAAGTCCGGCGGAGGTCCGAGGGTACTGGGTCTAAGGGACAGAGGTACGACCGAAGTCGTCGGAGGTGCGGAGGTGCAGAGGTGCAGAGGTACGGAGGAGTGAGGACGTTGGCGCAGGACTTATGTGTCGCGCCCTTGTCAATCCCGTGTCCTCGTATTTAGAGTAGAGGAAGGTGAAATGGAAGCCAGACTCGAAAGGAGGTGACTTAGTTAATTTTCGTACTGAAGGTACGACAGAGTAATACAGGGGATTATATAGTACTCGAAACCCGGAGTAAGTCTGGGTTCGGAACTAATGCGCGAAGGCGATGTACATAGGAAGGGAAGGCTGAGTAACGGAACACGGAGCACAGCCGGAGAAGGCTGTAACGATCGGACAGGTGAAATGCAGACTATAACCAAAGGAGACTAATAGAGGTACGAGTCCGGAGTTGCAACTCCGTGGATGTCCGTTGGTCCTAGGTCAAGGGTTGTCCGAGATTAACCGGAGTTGTCCGGAGTTGGACTTGGTAATATCTGGGTCGTGACAGCACAGGTGTCGACAACGTTCATAGTATGTGAAGGATCAATGAGTTGGGTGGGAATCTGCATTGATCTAGATGAATTTGATACTAGTACAGGGGTAACTGTAGCAATAGGAGGGACTTGCGTTGACTGAGATCTCCTTTCAAAAATCCTGCGAAGGGCAGGAGAAAGAAACCTTTCTAATGGTGGTTTCATCATTGTCGTCATCAATCTCTTGGAGTTGAGGGAGTTCTTCTTCGACCTTTCGAACCTTTCATTCTTTGGTGGGGGAAGAGGCGGAGGGGAAGTTGGGGCAGTTACCAGATTGGTGACCGGTTTTGCAGCAATGGAAGCAGCGTCCTTCTTTGATGCAGCGTTGGCATTCTTCTGGAGTCATCTTAGAGATGCAGATGGCGTTGACGTCCATGGCATTGGGGTCTCGTTCTTTGCGATGGGTGGTAGTGGAGAGAGAGTACGTAGTAGAGGGATTCTTTCCTCCTCGTTTGGTGAGTTCTTGGACATGTTCATATTGACTTTGGAAGGTCTGGGCCTTTGCAACGTATTCCTCGATAGTGGTAGGAACTTTTTTCATCATCTGAATGTTGCGCATGATTCCAACGGGTATTCCGGCATTGAAGAGTTCAATGAGAACTGCGTGGTCGGTTACTTTGGCAATGGAGGTATGATTCGCAAAGTTAGTGATGTATGTGTCTAGGGGGATGTTCTCCTTTCCATTGTACTTCTTTTCCATTCTGGCTGTCATAAGCCAATTGAGGGCGTTTTCTTTGGTGTTGGCATGCTGGAACGCTGAGGTAAATTTCTTGGTAAACTCGGCGAATGTTCCAAGAGAGAGGGTGGTGGTGGTTCCAGCAGCAAGTTTGTCAAGGGAAGCTTGTCAAAAGGTGGAAGCCCAGGTAGCGGCTGTTCCTTTTGTCATGTAGGAAAGGGCAAACACTATTTGCTTGGCATCAGTGTTATAGATCTCATCGTTAACAAGGAGATAGGTCATGATGGAGGCCATCCATGCGTTAGTTTTGTCATAGCTTCCGTCAAAGGCTTCAGGGATGCCGAGACGGAGTTCAGAGGGTTTCAAGGTAGAGGTCATTCTGGGAGGAGTGGGAGGGACAGGAGGATAAGGGTTTGGTGGTGGGAAGGAACCGAAAGGTGGTGGTGGACGAGAAATAGGAGTGGGGGAGAGAGGAGTAGGAACGCGGGGAATAGAGAGGGAAACAGAGAGGTTCTGGGCTAGTTCTTGATCGGCAAGGAGTTCTGCTTCAGAAGAGAGCAGGACGTCTAGGTCAAAGAGGTGGGTCGAGAGGTCTTCCTCAGATGAAGATTCTGAGGTGGAGGGGGCAAGGGATGGGCGACGAAGGCCCCAGAGACTAGGCGGTAGTCGCAAGTTCGAAATGGTGGTGGCTTACAGCAATGGTAGCCAGTAGGGATATACTCTTGAGCTTTTGTTACACTTGGAGCGGGTAGGTACGAGCATAGCCTTTGTTAAGTAAGAACAAGGAGAGCGTTGAGTCAAAAGCACAACAAGGTCTTATAGAAGTAACATCCTTCTGAGTAGGACAAAGACTACAAGGATCAAGGAGCTCATGGGGGCGTCCACACAAGGTTCAAGGTGTTGGGCTGATACCAACAGGGTCAAGTGGTCAAGGGGTCAAAGAGTGACCACAAGAGCAATAGATTGTACAAGGTATACAAAGGAGCTCAAGAGTAAAGAAAGTACATGGAGCGATAAGTGAAGGGTTATATACTACATGGAGGAGAAGTTCAGGGCAAGCATGGAATGCGAGAGAAAGAGATGGAATGTGAGGGAAGGTACACAATGACTAAGCAAGTGAGATACCGTCGGGATACTGATGGGAAGGAACTGGAGATAAGGAAGTGTCATCGTGGAAAGGGGATAGTGTCCGAGGTACACATTGTACAAGGAAAGCGATAAGAAAAGAATAGGTTGTAACATGGGTCACTTCTATGCCCCACTTTGAACTGCCACTATTTCCTGTTTATTGAGGCAGCCCTGGTCTGATGCACTGTTACAAACCATCATTCCTTATCTTTGGTGACAAGTATCTCACACTTGGCAGTGTGTCTATGTCCCAACACATGATCCTAGAGTTAAAGGAAATCTGTGTTTGTAAAGGGAAAGCAGCAGCCCTACCAACTGCTGTTACACTTGTCCAGCATATTAAATCAAACAAAGTTGCTTTTGACCATAGTGCACTAGGCTGAATCTTGGGTGACATTGACCCAGGGATAGACAATACATATTATGGTGGCTGGTTCATGTGATCACCACCTGCCATATCATTCATATGATATGTATTATGCTCACCCCTATTTTTCCCTATTTTTCCTAGTGCTCATTCACTTGCTATTCAATGCATACACACTTAGCCCCTATAACCCAGACACTACCATTTCACTACTAGTTCACTATGCTTACTTTCCTACACTCAAGCTCTATGTCACTTTCCCACAAAGCCCATTACTATCTGATATCTTTGATGGACTGTCCAAACTGCTCAGCTCTTGTTCCACACAAAATGCTTGGTAAAGTCTTGATAGAGATGGTTATGAGCTCCAGCTTCGATAAGATCAGGATCTTGATTGGCTTTAAACCATCCAAGTAGTTGAGTATCCTTGACGTTGTTGAGCACATTTTCAACCCTGTCTTCAGCTTGGAAACCACAGACCGACAACAGACAGCTGGCCACTCCATGTGCATGGGGAATTCGAAGATGTTATGGCAAGCTTGGGTGAATGAAATGTATCTGGCATCAAGATAGGAGTGGATTTTATTCTTGTCTTCTGTGATGACAGTGGCACGATCTGGACCCTTGTAGATATACTTGTGGATGTACTTGACAGCCATGATTGATCCACAGACCTCCAGATTGAAATGACAATCAAACTGCACCAACAGTTCTCCTGGATGCGGAACTACAACTTTGTTGTCAAAGACATCCTGATGCTTCTGAATAGTCCTGCCATTGTCAGGGCAAGCATAATCAGGATATCCATCCTTCTTGATAATGGTATGATCTGTAAAGGGCCTTGGGAATATCAAATTTTCTTCAATCGCCAAGTTGATCCGACTCTCTTCCACCCCTTCGGATGTCCTGCCTATGCATACATGCCCAAGGAGCAGCAGGGGGAGAAATTTTGATTGCATGGAAAGAAATGTATCATGATCAGGTACACTCATGGGCAACAAGCCTACAAACTCCTTGACATTGAACACTGGACCATCATCTCCAGCCATCATGTCACTTTCGATGAATCCAGAACTATCTCTGATGCTGAATCCGCTCCTTGGATAGCCTCCACTGTTGAGGGACAGTTAGAGGGCTTAATTCCGGAGCTGGACATTGATGACAATGAACGTCAACCCCATCTTGAACTGGTGGGAGTTCCAGAACATCCTAACAGTCCCAGCATTGAGGAACTTGCTGAACGCCTGGACTAACTCCAATTATATGAAGTTCCTGCTCCTGTTCCAGATCCTGGGCTACCCCCAGCTCCAGCTCCAATTCCCCCTCCGGCTGCCATTCCAGCTGTTACAGACGCTACATTTCTTGATTACACTTCACTACCATTCATTTCCTAATCACTAACACTAGTCCCACTAGTGCACACAAACACTACCAAAAGACTACCATAGTATTCCTTATCTCTTATCCTGCTTATCAAGATTTACCTTATCAGGTCACATGCTTCACACACTACTAGTCACATGACCAAGTCACATGACCTTATCTCTTATCTAGGCTGTGCACCTCATGGCCACCTCATGGTATACACATAGCATCCTCATGCATACCTCATGACTTTCCTCTTGACTCACTTTCCCTTATCCTCCAATAGCATTAACACCTCCTATCTATAGCATCCTCATGGGCCCAGTGACCGTGGTATTAACCTTATTTAGATTCCCACAGCCTTTCCACAGCTTGGTCTATGCTCATACATAACCCCTATAAATACCCCTATGTTCATAGTAGTATTCTCTAGTCTAGTTCTTTCTGTTCTTTCCTCTGTATTCTCATTGCTAGCAATCTACCATACACCCTAGTGGTCTAGTGATTGTACTTGATAACAGAACTACTCATTGCAAGTGCTCTAGGATCTACCAGGCAACCTCCAGAACCTCCTATTGTCCTCGATAGGATATTGGGTCGTTACACCAACTGCACCTCCTGCTCTGCTACCCATACGACAAAGCAACAGACAATGGCAAGCAGCAAATAAAAACAAAGAGTATGACCATGCCCTACAGGAGGAAGCCCAACGGCAAGCAACCCGCAAGGAGGAAGCTCCGGAACAACCTGCGAAGCCCCCAGATGACGATCCAGAAATTCCTGGTGCATTTACGGCCTCCATAGAGGATGTAATATTTGCTGAGTCTGCAAACTCATCCTCTGAACAACCACTTCCGAACATTCTAAAGGAAGCCTTCTCCGGTCCAGACAAAGAACTGTGGAAGTCTGCCTTAGAGGAGAAACTCCCAAGCCTCAACTTCAACCACGTCTATGAGACCATACTCGTTCCGGAAGGAGTAACTCCAATCACCTCCAAGCCCATGTTCTGAATCAAACAGGATCAGACTGGAAATGTAGAATGCTACAAACTCCAAATTGTCATGCGTGGCTTTACACAAAAGGAAGGAGTTGATTATCAAGAGGTTTTTGCTCTGGTCGCAAACCTCAACTCCATCTGAACCCTAATCACACTAGCCACCAAGCAAGACCTAGAATTAGATCAAATGGACCTGTCCACAGCATACCTGAATGGAGAACTGCAGGAGGACTTATATATGTCACCTCCAACAGGCATTCCAATCCAACCCGGATATTGCCGGAAACTCCGACGGTCTTTGTACGGACCAAAACAGGCTGGTCGGACTTGGAACAAAACCTTGCACCACAAACTCAGAGAACTTGGTTTCTTCCGTTTAGATGCAGAGACATGCCTGTATGTATTCCAAAAGGATGGCCAACTCTGTTTCCTGGTCATCTACGTCGACAACCTCCTCCTAGCTGCCACCACCCGAAAGTTCATGAACTCCATGAAAGCCAAACTCTCTGCTGCCTTTAAAATGTGAGACCTCGGAGAAGCAAGGTTCATACTCAGAATTGAACTCAAACGTGACAGGAAACTCTGGACCATCTCCTTATTCCAATAGCAGTACTCCCGAACCATCCTGGCACGCACTGGGATGTCTACCTGCAAGCCAACATGGGCCCCCATGGCACACAACTTCCAATTGTCTGCAACTGACCTGGAGGTTGGACATCCTCAGAAAGCCCCCATGGAGTTGTTCTGCGACAATCAAGCGGCCATTATCTTATGCCATGATCTGCAATTCCGAGCACAGACCAAACACATTCAATGAAAATACCACTTCATTCGGGATGACCTAGTCGGACAAGGAGAAGCAACAGTCCGGTATATCTCCACCAAGGACATGGTGGCAGACATACTCACAAGCCTCTTGCTAATGAACCACATTGGATATTCGTTCGGGGCATGGGATTAAGGTTACACTCGAGTGGGAGTGACAAAATATCACCAGGTCCGAAGTCCGGTGACTCCTCCGGACATGGGGACTCATAACTGACTTGTCCCATCTCCAGAGTTTGTATCTCTGAGACTCCGGAGCGCATACGTATCACTATATTGTGTGGCACGATCCTTACACTTATCCTACAAATTGAGATACGAGTGTCCCTTTACCATAGTACCTCAGTCGTTCTGTCCTCATTGGCATCAACTGAGGTGAGTCTCTTACATCTAGTATTCATGCCTGTACTCATAGCCGTAGCTCCAGTCTACTCCGGTCTTCACTAGCTCCACTCTGCTCCAGACCTTCAGACCAGCCAGTCTTGCCTTTGGACTTTGTTATTGCCCCTCCCTCTCCCGCTCTGTTATGCCCACAATGGCGACATGACAACAAGGACAAGCTCACCCTCACCCTCGCCCTCACCCACTCCCTCCCACCTTGTGACAATGTGACAGCAGACAACAATGTTACAATGGCACAACGAGGACGAGGATGTGCCTTCACACTCCTTCTCCTGCTTCCTCGTGCCCACAATGGTGACATGACAATGAGGATGAGGATGAGCTTACCCTCATCCTCACCTGCTCTCTCCCACCTCATGACGTCGACAATGACAATGTTATGATGTGATGAGGACGAGGACGAGCTTGCCTGCCCACCCCCGCTTTACAATGGTGAGCACCATCAAATAATATGTACCAGGCTGAACTGATTTCACCCCCATTTTTGAATAGCTTGGTACAAATGGAACCTAATGGTGACTGTGACATGACAACAAGGATGAGCTCACCCATCCTCCCCTGCTTTACAATGGTGAGTGCCATTGAATGTACTGGGCTGAACTGATTTCCATCATCCATTGTTGAATAGCTTGGTACCAATGGGGTACCCTCCTCATGCCCATTCACCTTGCAATGCTGGAGCCTCCTTAGCTGACAGAGCGACATCTGCAACGAGATCTGTGTCTTCATTCTCATATTCATCCATACCATCGAGAAGCTGAGCTGGACTGAGCTTTCACCACTCTCTTGGGAGGTTCCTCTGTCTCTGAGGGAGTCGAGCACCAATCCAAACTGGGCTAGGTACAGCTGGTGGAGTGACTGGCAAAGGTGGAGGCAAAGAGGCAGGAGTCTGAGGTAGAGCAGGAGCAGGAACTAGCTGAACAGGCAAACCTTTCCCAGGAACTGATATCTGTGGCGCTCCAGGCTTGTCCAGATCAAAGAGAGTAGGGGATTGATAAGAGGTGTCCTTGGTCAGAGATTGTGCACCAATGGAGAACGAGCCAAGAAGTGTCTCTCATTGAAATCTGCTCATTCTGAAATGATAGTGTGCTTGGTAGCTGGGTTATAGAACTTCCAAGCTTTGTAACCATCTGGATAACCAATGAAGATGCATTTTTCAGCATGGGAGCCAAACCCTGGTCACTTGTCCATCTGCACATGCACATAGGCAGTGCACTCCCAGACTTGGAGGTGAGACACATCTGGTTTCTTGCCATGCCATCGCTCATAAGGTGTAGCATTGTCCACAGCATCAGTGGGGCATTGATTCCAGACATGCACAAGTGCAGCTAATGCTTCATCCCAGAAGGCTGGAGACAAGCCTGACTCGTTCAGCAGGGCAGTGATGTGTTCATTGAGTAGCCTATTGGATCTCCCTGCAACACCATTCTGCTGAGGGCGAGCCCTGACAGTATGCTGGCGCATAATGCCACACTGGGTAGTAAAGTCTGCAAAAGTGTTGCTCATGTACTCATTCCCCTTGTCATCTTGAAGTGTCTTGATCTTGCGCTCAGAATGGTTCTCAGTGAAGGCTTTGAATGTCTTGAACACGTCAAAGATGTCTGATTTGTGTTTGATGGGTAGAACAAAGCAATATCTGGAGTAATCATAGATGAAAGTGACCCAATAGTGACAGCCAGAGAAGGAGGGATGGGCTACCTGATAAACATCATTGTGGACAAGCTCCACAGGACAAGAGGACTGCGATGTCAATGATGGGAATGGGTTGGCATGCATCTTGCCAGCGATGCAAGGCTCACAGATCGGATCTGGTAGATTCTTAGCATCCAGCTTCAGTCCAGTGACAAGATTGCGATCCAAGAGCGATTGAGTCCTGTGAGATTGTGATGGGTGAGTCTGTGATGCCAGAGGGACCAATCAAAAGGCAAGGTCGTCGCAGGGAGAGCTTGCTGCTCAATAGACTCAGTAGTGCCATCTAAGAACGCAGCATTGTTGCCAGTGATGGTGGCCATGAACAGAGGTGGTCTAGAGCACTGACAGAAGACCATATAGATATCATTGATACAGACAACGAGGCCATTGAGGAGATTATTTCGAAGGTCAGGGACATGCAGTACTCGAGAGAACTCGACCACTCTAGCAACCTTTCCTTCTATTACTGGATGGAACACCACAGATCCAACACCAGCTGAATAACTGTTGTGTTGTTCACCAAGGTGATAGATATGCGATAAGGGATATAGTTATGGAGCCAATGGCGATGAGGTGTCATATGAGAAGTGGCACCAGAGTCTGCATTCCAAGCAGCGTCAGCAGCATGCTGAGAGGGAATAGAGAGGTCACTGGAATGAAGACTTGTGTTTCCTGCGGGTTCTGTGGTGCTCTAGGTGCTCTGGGCAATATTGGCAATAGCAGCAACAGGTGTGGGAGCATTTGGGGCAGAAGTGGATGCAGGAGAGGCTCTCTGGGGCTGATTGGCCTTTCCTTTTCCCTTCAATATCTTATATGCAGTTTTGGCATGACCAAGAGCGAAGCACTTGCACTGACAATGACCAGGCTTCTCACAGAAGGAACAAGGCAAATTAGGGTCGCAGCTGCAAGAAGAGCCAGTGGCAGAGAGGACTGAGGACGTAGGCATTGGATTAGAGCCATCAGAGCTCAGGCAATGATTGATCTTCTCAGTTTGGAATGCAGTTTTCACCTTGTCCTTGTCCAGATCAGTGAGGAGGGCAAGAGAGGAAGTGAAGTGATAGTATTCTGGTCCAAGAGCACGAATCGTGGCCATGCAGGCGAGTTCATCATTGAGATTGGTCAAGGTGAAGGCAGCAGTGTGCAGCTCCTTGATCCTGGTGATGGAATCCTCAACTCGAGCAATCAGAGCAGTCAGAGACACTTCCTGATGCTGAAGAACTCATCATAGGCAACAAAATGAGTTCCAGCCTTCTTCTGGATATAGAAGTTCTCCAAAGTGGTCCAGGCAGCAGCAGGATTGTCTTGATTACTCCTAATGTGCGCTCTCTGCTCTTGGGCGATGTTGAGCATGAGTTCACCAGCTGCTCTGTCCTGCTTGACATTCCAGGCATCCTGGTCAGCTCCAGCTGTAGTATGTCGCTTTTCCTTTTCATCGACCAGTCTCCAGAGCCATTTTGAACAGAGTAGGGCCTTCATCTCCATGCTCCAGGTGGTATAGTTGGCCCATCAAGGGCTTTGATGTGATGGAAGGGTTGCTCAGAGGGCATGATGAGTAGAGATGGTAGTGTTCAATGAAGAGGAGGGTGTAGCAAGCTGGAAACAATGATGAGCAGTTTACAAATAGGATAGACAGGTATAACAGGTCCCAGGGAGAAAGATTCAGTAGGGGTATGCCAAGGATTGAGCAAGAGAAACAGAGGAATAGGTTGATGTTTGGAAAGAGGGGCTCCAGAAAGATTGGGTCATTGAGAGGCAAAGCAGTGACAATTCCTAGGACACTTGAGAGGACGTAGATGATGGTGGAATCAAGAATGAGGGGTATTGAAGCAGTGGTTGTTGAGTTATGATAGACTCAAAATGTGATGAAGTGCACTATGAGGCCAAGATGCTTTCCAATGGTATAACTTGTGATCCCAACAACGGATCAACATGAAAATCGGTCCACAGAGGGATATGACAATAGAGAATCGAATGGTATTGTTTTTGAGTTGTGGATCTGAGCTGATCTTGTGCAATGATGGCTAGAGCACAGGGCTCATAAACCTGTTAAGAGCGAAAATGCTAATGGAAGCGGACTAGCCACTTGCAGGATCAACTCAGGACGACTCTGGAGTCCACAGTGAGTAACCAAAAGATACAATGTGGTGTTCCATGGAGTAACTGCACTTCAAGGTAAACAACCATAAATAGATCAGCCACAATAGACTGAGATATGCAAAGGTGAAGTTCTGTATGGGTAGAGACACCACAACAAGCTAAAGAGAAGCTGAAAAGCGGTAGGTAAGTAAAGTGGCCATGGAGAACAACATGGCCATGGTTAAAACACAAAATGATCTATGAATGAGGTGCAAAATCACCAAAACTAACAGAATCCACATCTATCTATCTCTATACAATGCATCTGAGACTCAGTGCAAAACTCAGTTGGCTTGAATGCAATCCTACCCATTTCACATTTATTTTTATTTAACAGATTGTCTTCTACCTATCCAGATCCATCCCCTCCTTTATTTTCCCCTATGTCTCCATGAAGCCTTAGTAAAAAGACAAGATCCAAGATTGGCCCCTCAAGTTTAAAGCAGTACTATTTGCTATTTGCTGATAACATTACTCTCAGATGCTCCACAGGATACTCAGCAATAATAGCATTAGAAACTTGTCATCACTGGGGTAAGCACACATTCTCAAATTGTGGTTCCTCTATTTGGCTTCAACAGCACATTTTTTGAGCTGCTCAGAACTCCATATCTCATGCATTGATTATCCTGGCAACTGGGCATGGTCTTGAGTGCAGCAATGTTGTACCCAACATCCAAGATCTAGACCCTCTAATAGTGACATCTGTGTGATAATATGCTGCATTATTGGGTATTTGTGCTCATGCAGAGCTGCATGCATGATAAAAGGTGGGTGATCAAAGGTGGGCATTTTGGTTGCCCATGTATGCATGGATGTCTGAGAACATGTCTCCAGCCATTGAACCTGATTCAGACCTCTTCCTCCTTGTGTCTCCTGAGCCTTTCATTGATTTTCACCTGGCAATGACCCATATGTGCTCTTGAACTATGTTCCTCCATCAATGCATTCAGCTGAGAGTACAGAAATGTCCTGACATCCCAAGTGCTCTCACTGAGAGCTGTGGCCAACCATGATTCTTTGAAGTCTTGCCCTGTCAAATTTTAGCAGCAGCAAGAAAAGGAAAGCATCACAAATACAAAAAGGAGTTGAACACATACTGGACCAAGGTGATGGAGGAGGTGATGATGAAGTGTGCCCCCATTGACTATCAAATCAATCCCAGTAAAGCTCTTTGAGCCCATGTAGTGAACATGCAGTAGAAACTCAACCAGCCTGTCATGTAATTCCCTAGCTTTCGGATGACCCCGCCCCGGGCCTGGGGCGCTCGTCCAGTTATAATGATGACACATAATGTATGTCGGGCCCATATGAGGGTCATATCCACATCTCCGACACCATGCATCGGGCCCATGTAAGAGTGTTAGGCAAATCTCCGAGAAGCTCTGTTTGGCCTATCTGCGATCTGAGGGAAATGTGAACATCAATGAGAGAGTTAGTCAGGCCCATCACAGGGGTATATGTACATGGCAGAGAGAGTCGGTCAGGCCCATCTGATGGCCATGTGGACATCGCCGAGACAGTACATCGGGCCCATCTGAGGGTAATGTAAGCATCACTGAGGGAGTCGGTCTGGCCCATCTGATGGCTACATGAACAGGGCTGAGAGAGTAGGTCGGGCCCTTGAATAAATCACTGAGAGAGTCAGTAGGCCCATGTGAGGGCCATGTGCACATCGCCAAGGGAGTGGAGCAGGCCACTCTGAGGGTCATGCATATCACCGAGAGAGTTGGTCGGAGATATCTAAGGGGCATCTTTACACCACCGACGGAGTAGGTTGGGTCCTTGGATGAATCACCAAGAGAGTTGGTTGGGCCCATCTGATGGTGCTGAGAGAGTACATCGGGCCCTTGGATGAATCACCAAGAGAGTTAGTCAGGCCCTTTCAGGCCCACCTAAGGGATATCTGTACTTTGCCGAGGGAATATGTCAGGCCCATCTGAGGGGCATGTGCATATCACCGAGGGAGTAGGTTGGACCCCTTTGGGGTTCATCCATCTGAGAGGTATCTACATCACCGACGGAGTAGGTCGGGCCCTTGGATGAATCACTGAGAGAGTCAGCCAGGCCCATCTGATGGCCACGTGGACATGGCCGAGAGAGTAGGTCGGGCCCCAGGATGAATCACCAAGAGAGTCAGTCAGACCTGTGAAGGGCCATGTGCACATCGCCAAGGGAGTAGTGGGGGCCCTCTGAGGGTCATGTGTTTCATGGAGAGAGTCAGTCAGGCCCATTGAAGGGGCATCTGCACATTGCCGAGGGAGTAGGTCAGGCCCATCAGAGGGTCAGGCATATATCACTGAGGGAGTCAGTCAGGCCCATCTGATGGCCATGCACACATGGCGTAGGTCGGGCTCTAGGATAAATCACCAAGAGAGCCATGTGCACATCACTGAGGGAGTAGGTCGGGCCCATCAAAGGGTCAGGCATATATCACCGAGGAAGTCGGTCAGGCCCCATGGCCGAGAGAGTAGGCCAGGCCCTAGGATAAATCACCGAGAGAGCCATGTGCACATCACTGAGGGAGTAGGTTGGGCCCATCTGATGGCCATGTGCACTTCACTGAGAGAGTAGGTCGGGCCCTAGGATAAATCACAGAGAGTCAGTCAGCCATCTGTACATTGCCGAGAGAGTAGGTCGGGCGCATCTGAGGGTCAGGTATATATAACCAAGGGAGTCAGTCAGGCTCATCTCATGGCCGAGGGAGTAGGTTGGGCCCTGGGATAAATCACCAAGAGAGCCATGTCCACATCGCTGAGGGAGTAGGGCAGGCCCCTCTGGGGGTCATGTGTGTATCACCGAGAAAGTCGGTCAGGCCAATCTGATGGCCATATGCGCTTCGCCGAGAGAGTAGGTCAGGCCCTTGGATACATCGCACAGAGAGTCAGTCAGGCCCATGTGAGGGCCATCGTTACATCGCTGAGGGAGTGGGTCAGGCCCTTGGAAACATCACTGAGAGGGTCAGTTAGGCCCATGTGAGGGTCATCTTCCCTCGGTGATATACAGAAGGCCCTCAGATGGGCCTGACCGACTCACTCAATGATGTAGTGAAGGGCCTGACCTACTCTCTCGGAGATATCCAGATACCTCCCAGATGGGCCCGGCCAACACTGTCGGTGATGTACACTGTCGGTGATGGTAAAATTGCCCTGAGATAGGCCTGACCCATTCTGTCGGTAATCTATGCCAGGGCTCGACCTACACTCTTGGAGATGTGAAGATGGCCCTCACATGGGCCTGATTGACTCTCTGGGAGTCAGTCAGGCCCATCTGAGGGTGATCTGTATATCGCCGACAAAGTAAGTCGGCGCACCTCCAGGGGATTTGTGCCTCACAAAGAGTGTGAGTCAGGCCTATTATGAGTCACGTGTTCATCGCCAAGATAGTAGGTGGACCCATCCGAGGGTCATGTATAAACCGCCGAGAGGGTATCTCAGACTGTTATCATCTCATGAATAGGTTAACCCAGCATGAAGATCAATTATACTGAGATCGGGTCCATTTATTCTGGCTGATGCAGCTAGCCTGGGCATGGCTGAGCTTCAAACACATCAGACTACAAACCACCCAGAAAGAGCCGATCTTCATCGTGGAACTGAAACACAGAGATAATCACCCCACATTTGCAACAGATGGCTCTCCATGGCTGGGTTACAAAGTAAACCAGAAATGCCCTCTCACTGGGAATTGGCATATGCAGATAAACTAGCATCCCACATGGTTCAGCAGTTCCGCCGGGCTACTGGGCTTCTCGCTGATGGCGAAAACCCGATAATCCCTGCCAATGTCAGCATAGAAACTCTTTGCGAGGCAGACTGGATGGTCAACATCATGGTTCGTGCATACAAGAATCAAAGTGAGTTGATAAGCAATGCAAAATCCTCAACTAAACCTCCTGGCAGTTATACTGGAGAACATTGATGCAATCCATCTTTCAGAGAGGGCCAAGATGGAGAGCACATTCATACCAGCCTCCGACGCCGTACCAACGGGTGCTGCCCCACTCCAGGATATTGCCGAGCGGGCGGTCATAGTCGATCGGTCCAGGGTTATTCTTACATGGTACCTCCCTGGTGCTGTCAGTCCCCCGAATCAGGTGGGTGGTTCAATGGAGATACATAGAACATGTTGAAATACTGATGTACAGATGGTGCATTGGAACAATGTCGACCATCTGGCTCATGCCCTCCATGCTGGGTTAACTGCTGGGGCAAAGGGCAATTGGCGAACCAGTGAGGCATTATACAACATGGATGCCAATACAAAGGGAGTGATCAACATGTCGCCAGCATGGTTCCAACAGGTGAGACATGTATGTGTTCCATTTCCATTTATTCACAGGGGATAAAGACCCCGATGTAATTCAGGGAGGTTCTGCAAACCCTGAAGTATCAGCTGCAATGCAAACAGAAACTGCCCAATAATGGCTGTCCTCCGTATGAGATGAAGTGACAATACTGTCTGGCGCATTGGCCATCATGCATCCCGAGATGTATTGTAATGGACTTCAGACCATGGTAAAGCTTGGGGAGTTCGCCAAGGAAATCGGCAATATAGCCATGACAGCCATCTTGGCCCAATGGCCATTGGTGTACAATGTTGCGTCTCTTATGGTGAACTGGGCAAGCCCTTTCCATGTCGACCGATTTGGCTGACCTCAATGGTTGAATCTGTTGGTGACCTTCAGCACTTACTCCGATTTATATTTCTTCCTCCCGATCCTTGGCCTCACTCTTGAGTACTCTCCAGGAACGGTTATCATGATGTCGGGGAAAATGATCGAGCATGGGGAGGGCAGACAGATGGTGACAGGGCATCCTGGCATGGTATATGAGGGACGAGGTGCATGAGTTCATGCATGTATGCCAAAGCCACTTCATCTGTTACTCAGACATTGAAAAGCCATAGTTTACATCATACAAGCATCAATGTACACTACTGCCGAGGGGGATGAGGACTGCTCAGAGCATGCAAAGCCTCCAACGATGTCTCCATCACCTGGCAATTAATGCCAAGAAGAATACAAACTGTGGTTCTAACACCAGCGAGGCACCTCTCTCGGGTGGTGTCCATGGGAGACAGATCAGCTGTATCCCACATACCCTGCAAACATTCAGTTATGCTTGCTGATGAACACCCATAACTTACCAGAAAGAATTTCTCAGCCTCGATGATCGTGTCATCGGTCTAGTGTGTCAATGACAACTCGTCATTGGGCACGTTCTTGGTCCACCACACTTTGGGAAACAACACGGCCGCCTGCTCTGGCCAGGTCGCAAGCAGTGATTTGATCCCAGCGACCAGGTCAAACTCCTCCTCAGGAATTTCCTGGAGATCGCGCTGGAATCGCCAACTGTTTTCCCCTGCATAGAAAACATTGAAGGGGGGTGGAATGATTGGGCGACATGTTTGACGAGTGGCATAGACAGATAAGAGGAAGCTAAACACTGCCTGTCAGAGAATGAGTCACCTAAGTCCATGATTAATGAGAATTACCGCACATGCTCCAATTGAGCGTTTGGGTACCAACAAGTGGGCCAGTGATCAATCAGGAGCGACCAGAACGTTCGGCCTGCTTCCTCCAATCAGCAGGCGTAATAGTGCATCACCATGTGAATGTTGCTCTGAGAGAATTTGGGATGTACATAGGTGTCTGGGCATGGTGATTGTTTAGGATCTGGAGAGAGAGGGCCTTTGCCACCACACACACAATACTTATGTAATGGGTCACGTGCCAGGTTCACCCTGTCACACTGTCACACAGCCCCACACATGTGACCAGCACTCACCTACATTCACCGATTGATCGGGAACACATTGGCCATATTGTGCAGGTCATCGGGGACATTTGTATCCAGCATCACACATAGTTCAGGTATCAAAGATATCACTCTTAGCGAACTCCTATTGGACTGCTTCCCATAACATCCATGACAGTCAGCTGGACATCTTCCCATGCTACCTGACATTGATCCCACAAACATGAATAAATGGCCTGCTGACATGCTACATAGCATGCTTGGCCTTTCTCTCTCTTAGTTCCACTTCTCACTGAACGGTACTCCCAGATACCTGCACGCGCACCGAAGAAATTGATTGTCCACTGGAACTCAGCCTCCAACAGCTCTTTTTCTTTGGCCCATCAATCCTGAACCGCCTTCGCCCAAAGCCAATGAACTTGGTAAACTATCAGCAGTTTACATGATTCCAGCCGGAAACGGAAAAGATAGGGCTTACATTCTGACATCCAGTTGTTTGAGACCGTGTCGCGTGGCACATCCAGACTCCAGAACCATGCCAAGTCCTCATAGTGTAGTCCTCGGGAATTCAGATCTAACACAGATATGGTGGCCTTTAAATTTTCCTTGTTGAGCAGCTGATATATCTTCAGCCAATGATCATCGGCGCCGAGATGGACCATGGCCCATCTGCATTTCCGGTAGATGGCAACATGCCGTGCAAGTGTTAAATTGACCGCATGTACCTTGTCCCATGCCCTTGTCTTTTTTGCATGGCTTGTCACATGTGGGACATCATTTCGGAACAAGATAGCCTTCTCAATAAGAACAAGCCAGACATCATGGAGGGCATCATTTGCTTGCCCCTCGTGCAATGCCAATTCCAGTTTCGCCAGATCAAGTCATTTGAGCTGTTCCATCTTTGTTCATCCCAGGGCAGATGGAAGGGGTAGCTTGGTAAGATTGGGTCATTGACCTCCTAAGGCCTCTCCAATCTCCTTGGCTCCGGTTTCTGATTCTTTGGCGGACTCGCCCCACAGCAGCTCATCTACGTAACCTTCCCCTAGGCATATCAGTGCTTCAGACAAGAATACTGATATATCAGTGTTTAATTGATCGGCCTGACGGGCAACAGTCAGACATTGAATATCAGTCGAATGACTTCCAAGGGTCCAAATATCTTTTGCGAGGGATAACTGACCTTCTTCTACCTTCAAACCCTTGGCAAGCCATGTCGCAGCACCACCATCAGCACCTGTCTCATCCTGGAGTAGCTGAAGTTCAACAGCCTGAATTGTGGGTGCTTCAGCCAATCATTAGGACATGGTCCAACTTCGGACATATCAGCCAACCCACCTCTTTCCAACCAAAGCTGATAAATATCCATTGCCGATGGATTAGTGGCTTGCATCCTCTGTGCAGTGGCTTCTTCAGCCAACCAAATATTCCCGCCCTCCTCCAACACAGTGGAATTTAGGTCATCGAATGCAACAGTTGAGGAGTTCACTGAATGCCTTGCATTGAGGTACTTCCGCTTTAGGCTTTTTGCTGAATGGATGTTGTCAGAGGAATTCATTCTGCAGAAGCAAGTGATTCACTCATCTGAATCATTCATCTAGAAGTCTAGGAGCTCCTGCCGATACAGCGAAGACATTTCCCAAGCCGATTTTGATATCATGTTCAGGATTGACCACAATGTTTCAATAATTTCTCCATCTACCCAACCCGATCCTGGAATATAAAATGGGGCATATCAGGGAAAACATTCAGGCCGATGACCATGCACATGCCATATGCCAATCCCAGGGGTGATTTTGACATCAGCGGGTAGCTGTATGAAGCGGCTATTCATCATTCAGGATCTCAGTTTCTTCATATATGTGCAATTGATGTCATAAAAGAGAATGACTCGCGAAATGCTCCCCATGTTGTACTTCAAGGCGTTCACGAATGAGTAGTCCATGTTGACCTGTCTGTGCCAACATAGGTCTGCCAGAGCTTGTGACAGTCATTATCAGTTGTCCGCTCACCGTTCACCTTTCTGAAAATCCACCATGGTATGTCGAACAAAGCAGCCATGGCATGCACATGCAGTTGCACCTATTCCTGTTGATTCCAACTTGCCATGACTTGCGTTCACTTGATTGACTGCCCAATGGTTGTTACAACCCAATTTCTAAATCAGTGGATGTATCAGAACATTATAAAAGGAGACAATCAAAGCCAAACCTCCAATGGATGGCTTGTATCTTGCAAATATTCCTGGTACTCGGGTCTAGTGACCATGAATCCTTGACCATCCATGAGCCACACTTGATTATCAGATCGTCTTTCATGTAGATGTTCAGCTTTGAAATTGCCATCCATGATAAATGTCTGAGTATATTTCCAGCTTCGGGAAGTCAGTTTGATATCTCGGCAGAATGTCGCTCAGAGGGCACATACTGGGCCAGATCATTCGGAGATAGATCAGCATTTATCCCTGGCTGTGGGCATGTTGGGCAAAACAAGGCCAGCTCACCCGGCACCAGAGTACGACCCCGATGGCCGAACCCTCTCCATTTCTTCATCTTCAAGATGCACCACTGTCGTGAAACTCTCAATAGCTCTCGGTACTAATTCTGATCTATGTCAAGGCCAAATGCTGCATGATTTAAGACTCGTCCTACTGGAACAGCATCAGGGAAGACATTCAATGTGATCCACCTTATTTTGGAAAAGTAGTTCATCGCCGATGTTTCCCACTCCAAATTATCTCGGATGACATTGTCTAACCCACATGGGTTGCCCATACCCATGCAGAACCCTACTGGTATGCAGCTCATGTGGTGCTGATGGAACATGCAAATGTAGTGATTGCTTTGGGTCTCCGATGCTTTGCAAACCCTGTATGCCCAAAAGCCATTGGCTTATCCCATTCCATCAGCCACGGGTGTGGACCAGCAAATTCTTCGAAGAAACAACTTTGCATTCTGTACGTTGATCATGTTCTGCATTTACCCCATTCAAATTGACACGGTCAGATGGGATTGGAGCTCCATTTGGGACATGATGGACACTGCTGTCCAATAGACAAAGCCCACTGCCGAGGAGATCGGCCATTATCTGGGCTGGTTGAAGATCCTGAATGGGAAGACATCGGCATTGCATCCAATTACCTTCAGCCACCAGCCAATGATCCATGCATTATGATTGTGGATGTCACAGGGGTTTACTTTATTATGGTGAACTACTGCAGTTGCCTAGGATCACCACCGGCTCATCTGCAGCTCCTTCGGCAAAAACTGTTCCCGGCCACTATAAAGAGCCCAAGGACTTGTTTCACATTTGGTGTTTTAGGTTGTGGGTACAAATACCCATGGGTATGGATATAGGTATGGCCTCAATGTACCCATACCCATACCCATACCCACATGGTGGGTTGACATACCAAACATGGATATAGTAGGTGTCATCTGAGACTCAGATGTCATTCTGTAACCTTGCACAGCTAAGAAATTTTCAGGCCTGCCTCTACTACCATACTCGTCACCTGGATCTCAATCAACCTGTTTTCTCATCCCATTTGTCCACTCCCATGCCCTGAGAGAATCCCCACGAAATCACCAAACGGGTTTCTAAACCCACAGATAAGGTCAAGGCAGCCCTCAAGGACAATCAAGTCCCCAAGAAGTGCCGAAATGGCCACCACAAGCCCAAAGCTACACAATCTACAGCCTCAACCAGCAAAAGGACCAATGCTGACAATCCTCCAGCCAAACAGATCAAGTCTCATGGTACCTCTTTCAACAATGCTGAGGATGTGGATGAGACAAATAGCACATCCGACACAGAGTCAATCATTGAGGTGAAAAAGGGTTCAAAGACACAGCATGAGGAGGAACTTGGTTAGAGATTTTAATATGGCAATGAAAAGCATACTTACCACCAACAGCGGATATGATGAAAAATTGGACATCCCCAATTTACTCATTCTTTGAGCCCATGCCTCGGGTCATTGAAGAGAATGGCCGGGTTGCGCACAAGTTTAAATGTACCCAGTGTGGTTGCACAGCCCCACCCATACACCGGTACTTGAACACCAAAGAGGCCTGCTCAATAAGCAACATGTGAAAGCATGTCGACAAATGTTGGGGGCCTGAAGTGACCGCCGCAGCTGATCAAAGCAAGCTATCAAAGAATAAAACACGGGAGAGTATTAGTACTTACCAGCACACTAGCTTGATCACAGCCACGTTCAAAAAACTAGGGACAAACACCATCAGCTACTCGAATCGTCAAATAACACGTGCCGAAACCTGCGCAGAGATAGTTCGCTGGGTCACTGAGTCCCTGTGACCATATGAGATTGTCAGGGACTGGGGGCTTATGACACTGTGAAAACAGGGCATCCACAGTATATTTACCTTCACCAGCGACAGTCTCGCGAGACGTGCAGTTGCTCTTCAAAGCGACATGCAAACATGTTGCAACAATGTTGAGGGTGTGTCATTCCCATTCTTATCAAGTGTTTGGTCAGTAATACAAGTCATCATACATAGGAATATGAGGGAAAACTTAGCTTTACGACTGATGCATGGACATCACCCAATCACCGCGCATTTGTTGCCTTCGCAGCACATCTTGAGCATGCTGGGCAACCTTGGAGTATGCTGATTGATGTTGTCGAGTTGCCAAAGGTATGTTGCTGTTCATGTGTGTGGAATCAATGGTTTAGCCCTAGGATCAGTTGCATACCGGCCACGAGCTTGGGCGGCGTTTGCACGGATGCTAAAAGATTTCCACATGTTAGACAAGGTGCGTGGCCACGTAGCGAGTGAGTCACTTACTGATGGACAGCAGATACTGGGTGTTAGCTGTGACAATGTGTCAAACAATGATGTGATGATTAATGAGCTGGAGATAGCTCTGGACGAGTTTAGCGGCACATCTGCTCACACATGTTGCTTCCTGCACGTGGTGAATCTGGTCGCCAAGTCAATCATGAAGCTGTTTGATTCTAAGACCAAAGAGCGAGTGGTAGAGGGAGGTGACTCAGCTGTGAAGACTCGCCTTGAGAAGAAATTGGACAAGTTGAGTGCAGGAAATGACGAGGACAACAGCAGCATGGAGGATGAAGAAGATGTTGACAGTGAGAAAGGCTGGGTAGACAAGCTGGATGAGATGTCCGAGGCCGAGCGCCGTGAGCTGCAATGCGCACTCATGCCGGTCAAGTTAGCCCTTGTCAAGGTATGCAGTGATGACTTACTTTGCTCCACCTCGTTCTGACTCCCTGTAGCTTTGCAAGATTGCTTTCAAGGTTATTCATTCCACTACAATCCTCCTGCTGGCCTGGCAGAAGATTTTGGAAGACTTGGAGGTAGTTGTCACCTTGATCCCACGTGATGTTGACACTCGTTGGAATTCGATGCTGGATATGTTGCATTACATGTTGAAACACAAAGAGGCAGTGGACATGTTGATGCAGCACCAGGATCTTTGCCGATATGAGTTAAGCAAGGATGAGTGGGACATCATGCAGCAGCTGCACGACATTCTGAAGGTGGGTGTGGTTTGTCATGCAGTCATGTCACGGTGCTTACCTGTCACACAGATTCTCAAGGACGCTACATTGTACAATCTTGCAGCTGTGATTCCGGCCATGGATCATATTGATACAGTATTCACACAGTACTCGCGCGACCGCAAATACTCTGTGGCCATCCGAGCAGCGGTCCAATTGGGCAAGAAGACTTTAAACAGGTACTATTCTCTCACTGTCAGTTCAGAGGCCTACAGAATCACAATGGGTAGGTATTCATGGCTGCATTATTGCTGACGATGCTGATGCAATTCAGTACTTCACCCTCGCCATAAACTTGCCTACTTCAAGCATGCAGGTTGGGAGCCAGAATGGATCAAGACCGCCAAAAATCTTGTATGCAACACATTTAACCAAAAGTACACTGTCACCACGAAGCCCGTATCCTCAAGTGAAGCTCACTGTGAGGGATCCAAGGATACACAGACGGTGAAGGTAAGTCTATGCCATGGATCATCTCACATACTAATATATTCCTACAGAGTACAAATATCTTCAACAACCTACCCAGTCTTGCTTTCCCAAAGCCAGTAGAGGTTGGGTACAAGCTGGACCAGTATCTTATTGCCGAAATTGAACACATTGTGGACCCAATCATGTGGTGGCATGGGAAATGTGCCATCTATCCACAGTTGACACAGATGGCCATTGACTACTTAACAATACCTGGTACATGGTTATTAGAGTCTATCCTACATCACTGACTTCGTGATTCTTAGCTACATCTGTTGACATCGAATGCTTATTCAGCCGTGGATGGCTACTTTTATCTCACCTTCGCTCTCAATTGTCTGCCCAGTCCACACGTGCAGCCCTCTATCTTGGACTATGGAGTCCATTAGATCTCATCAAGGCAGAGAATTTAGGGGAGGTCATGAAGCTGGAGGATGTCAAGGATGAGGAGGTGGGAATGGATGAGGTTTGGGATGCCATAGATATCAATATTGAGATGATTGAGTAGCTAGGTTTTTTGGTTACTATCTAGAAGATACCCATGGGTATGGGTTTTTGGTGGGTATGGGTATGGGTATGCTCTATGGTACATGTGGGTATACCCATGCAGAACCCTATATACCAGTGGTGTCGGAGGAGCCTCCATATCCAGTATACATTGTAGAAACTCTGGTATGGAAGTCAATCTTGGAGATAATCATTGTTAGCCTAACATGTTTGTCAGTCAAGGTAGAGTCATCTCATAGTTGACCTTATCTTGGTCATTGGGAATTTCAATGGTTGGAGGGCTTTGAAACATAGCTCTTTGTCATCTCCTTCCAACCCATGATATAATGCTGATTGGGATGGGGTGTCTTTCATTGGCGAAACTGAAGGGCGGGGTTGGCTAGCTCTGTGGGAAGGTTCACTAGGCAATCTGGCCAGTCTAGCAGTTTCTCCTCAGATTGTCTCCTTTGTGATCCATGTCAGACGAGTGACCTTGCCAGCATTCACTTTTCTTTGATGCTTAGGCATAATGATCACTAGATAGCAATGTAGTCAGAGCAGGTCGCATATATTCTACCCTTGGACCCAATGCCCTCTTTTGCTATGACATGTTGCACTTCCATAGTGATTATATCATACTGGCTAACTCTCCGGGCGTTACTCCATTTCGGTGCTTTTAGTTGTAGCAATCAGATCAAATATGGGGTATTACGTCACTCAGCTATATATTGCCGACCGGCATTGATAGCAATCATCTGGCCCTTGATCTGTGTTGAACGAACACAGGGGGATAAACATTGCCGACCGGCAGTGATAGCAATCATCAGGCCCTTGATCTGTGTTGCAGGAACACAGGGTAACCACACCTTATCACCTTGCTCATTTCAGTTGACACACGACTTGATAGGGACTGAACCGAAAAATGCTGCAATGCAAATTGGGTGGAGGAGAAATATATTTCCGATGAACATTGTGCTGTTTTTCCAACTCTAAAATTACTGTCTATCATGTCCGATACTGAATCCATCTTTGCTAGAACTGAATATCAAGCAACCGAACATGGTGACTCAGATTCAGCCAACAACTCTGAGAAAGAGCAGGATGATCTCAGTGATGTGCAACACTCAAAAGGTGATCTGGATACAGGAAGCATGGACAAAGTAAGGGCAGGAGGAGGGACCACCACCATTGCAGAAGAACGTGATGATGGGGAGGATGGGGAGGATGGTGCTAATAAGGGTGATGGTGCTGATGAAGGGCAGGATGGTGATGACGAGGGTGAGGGGGCCAATGAAGTACCAGAGGAATCAGAAGCCATCAATGCCTCTGTGTTTACACCCGAGGTCCTTCTAATACTATGGGAAAGCTGGGAGGAATGGAAGACAGCTGGTTGAAAGGGCCAAAAGGCCATCTGGAAGGGCATCAGTGATCGCTGCAGGCACTCGATGTCCATAAGGATGTGGAATCTGCAGAATGGTCAGCAAGACTGAGAGTAAGTGCTGCTATATGTGCCTCGGGATTGATTGACTTTCAGCAACAAGGTGTATAATCACTGGATGTGCCGACATGGCCGTGGCCAAGGCCAAAACAAAGTAATTCATCTAGGGCAGAAATGGACAGCCTGATCAGTCATTCGGAGACCAATAAGGAACAGCTTTGAGATATCATTGCCAAGAGGTTTGGGAAACCAAGGAATGCCGCCAACATAGAGTGCTGGCAGCCAGCCCTCACCATACTGATGAAGGAGCTCTCCCATGAAAAATTAGAGGCTGCTGAAGCCACAGCAAAGGAGTGGAATAGCTGGGGAGGTTCAGCCAAGGCTCAACATTGGTAGGTTCATGCCGCTGATGCTTAACTATATTTTGCTGATATCCCAAGATTAGGTTCACGACCAGGGGAGCATACAAGGTGATGAAAGGGTTCACTGAGGAGATGTGGAAGCGTGGTGGCCTTCGGCTGGTGATCTTGTCAGGGTATAAAGATGACAAGGGGGATTTATATTCTCAGATGTCTGTCCCCATTCCCATTGGCACATCATCGGCTAATTGAACATACATAGATATGACTTCAACAAAAAGATTGCCAATGGACTGGAATTCACGGCGACCGATGCTATTCTTGACCCCTTTGACAAGTACCTCATTGAATGCTTTCCAGAGGCTGAAGCAGATATAAATGAGGATGCATCCAATTCAGAGAAAAAGAAAGTCAAGAAAAGCCGAGCAATTATCAACAGGGACAAGCTAATAAAGCAAATCACAATGGTAGATGGGACAACATGGATTCCTGACATTGCCAATGTCACTCGGGCCGAGAAGCAAGCTTTGGTCAGGGCATTCCTGACATCCCACTATCGTATGTGGGCTTCGGCTGATTCTCGGCCTGATTGACTTATGTCTGTCATAGGGGATGTGTGTCAAAAGGATAAAACATCGGCGCCTTTCAAGAAGCTAAGGACATTTCAAGACACTCTTCTTGCAACACCATCTTCCCAGGCAATTTCTTTGTCCAGATGATTCCAGTCATATGACGACAGGAGATGCAACCTGATTCTTGACTTTCATCCAAAAGTGACAGGAAGAGCACCCTGAGGATATCTTCGAGTTCCAGCACTGGCTGAAAGGTAATCAGCTAATGATGCCTGGGAATCCCGATGAGGAAGGAGATGAGGCCGATGATTCGGATGATGGCTCCACCAAAGATAACACAGTGGAAACTGTCAATAAGGCAAAGAAGAAGAAAGGGAGTTCAGCAGTCGATGATATCCATCGGGAACCAGACTCGACCACATGGCAACAGACTGCTGAGGCATCCAAGTTGGGCCTGTATGTTGCCGACACGGAAGGGCAGCCCATCAGTAATGCTCCTGCGCACCCCCACATCGCCGATGAAGAGGCACCTCCGACAAAAGTCTGATCCAAAGGGAAGGAGCGAGCCGATGTTATCCCCGGTTCCCGAAAGAGAGTTGCTGACATGACAGATGCAGTCAGCAACATGGCTGGACATCAGGGGGATGTTGTTCCCAACCAAGACCACAGTCACCAAGCATCATTGCCGCCAGCTGCGCAGCCTCAACCATCTTCTCTGAGACATCACAAAACAAGCAAGATGCCAGGCTCCAAGGGCAAGCGAAAGGCTGATATCGGCAAAGCAGTTCAGGCGCCAAGTAAAGGGTTGGCCACAATCACCAAGCCGACTGTTCAAGATTCTGCATCGGCTGGTCTGGATGACTACAACGCTTTACGTTCTCCATGTGGCCTCCAACAAAGTCCATTGTCCAGCAGGAAATGAAAGATTTGTCAGAATGGCCATATTTCTCCAAGGTCTAACTCCGGTGGAGATCCGGAGGGGTTGGGATTGGTGGACTGAAGTCCGGAGGTAGTGGACCGAAGTCCAGAGGGAGTGGATCAAAGTCCAGAGGGAGTGGACCAAGTCCGAAGGTAGTGGACCAAAGTCCATTTGGAGATGATACATAGGGGTTCCGACATTGGTCACTGACTAGCAGCGACGTACAGAGGTGTCGAGGACAGAGAAACCAAGGAGCGGAGGGGGTGAGGATACCAGCGCAGGACTTATGTGTCACGCCCTTGCCAGTCTCATGGATCCTCATATTTCAGAGGTCCAGAGGATTAAGGAAGATCATAGGGAGGAGCGAGGTTGGAAGTATATGGCTTTAACGAGCGAGCAAGTAAGCAAGCAAGACGAGTGAGACGAGTGTTAATGAGATATTCGTACTGAAGGTATGACAGAGGAATACAGGGGTTTATATAGTACTACAGACCTGGAGGAAGTCAGGGCCCGAAACTACTAGGCAGAGGCAATGTACATAGGAAGCGAAACACAGCCGGAATAGGCTATACAGACTGACACCTGGAATGCAGACTAGAGCTGAAGGATATTAATCAAACGGTACATGTCCGGAGCTGCGACTCTGTGGATGTCCGATGGAGGAATAGAATCTCCTGTGCAAGTCCGAGGTTTTCCGGAATAGGGGTTAAGGGATTTCCGGAGATACAAGTCCAATGTTTCCTGGATAGGGGCTAATTTCTGGAGATGAGCTCCTAAGGGAATGGGATGGAGGTGAACTCCTAAGGGAGTCTGATGGTGATGAACTCCTAAGGGAACTCCTAAGGGAGTTCAACAGAGGAGTGACCTTGATTTGAGGAAGCCTAATGGAGTTGGTTGGAGATGTAAAGAGATGTACGGAGGTGACCAGATAGGGATTGGAATGGAATATGACAAGATTGAAAGGAAGTGTTGGCACTTGGCAGCCGACCCCTGGGCCCTCAAAGGCATGCCTTGTGAAAGGAAATGATCAGAATCCTATACCAGGACCATCCAACCCTAGCAGTGAACAGCAAAAGAAGACTGGACCCTTGGTAGAAACAGAAAAGATGATTGCACGTGGCGCAGGGACAGAACATGGACCCGTTGAAGGTATCCATCCTCCCATGCTCCATTGACTCATCAGATTAAATAGTCAAGATGCCGGTGAAGCTCTGCATGATGCTTACAAGGAAGTCCCGGTAGTCCCACTTCAAAACCCCGATGGTCAGAGCAAAGCAGCACAGCCGAACCATCACAAAAGAGGGCCACCATTGAGGTCAGCAATGAAGAAGAAAGCATCTTCCTCCAGTGTCCCACAAGCACACATGATGCAAGCCAATTCCGAAGGGCCATTCAACGGTTGGGCATCGGAGATACTGGTTGAAACACTGACAGCCATTAATAACACGGTTTGGAAGATGTTGTAGGAAGATACTGAGTCAGCTAATGCATCTAAGAACGTGGATACTACCAGCAGCCAGCCATCATAATAGAAGAGATGGGGGGTGAAACAGATTCGCAATACATCTGCCAATCAACCCAATCAGGCACAGGCACAGGTCAGCTTTACCCCAAATTATATCACTGAAAGTAACAACTGCTGATAGGGTTCCCCGACAAAATGGGACATTGAGGAACCTGCAACACCGCCGATGAAGATGTCACAGGGAGAACGCCAAGATATCATCACTGAGCAGAGGATCATTCACAAGAGAGGGAAGCCATCAGGCACAAGAGTCGGGTGTTTGGCAAATACATCACTAGTCACCAAAGGACCACAGCCTGAGACACCTTGGCAATCAGGACGCAATCGGTGACCTCCTCCACTGCCAGATGCTGATTTCACAGCAGGTCAAGTATATGCAAAAAAGCGTAAACAGATGGATTAGATGGTATAGTTACTATAAACATAGTCAGATGCATAAGTTTGTATGTACAAGAGAGGATGATAATACAAAAGCCAACTCCGACTCATTCCACCACCATGTTGTTGTCACCCACAGCTGCCGAGATCTCAGTTGATTCACCTGACACACGAGAATCGTCAATACCATCGGCAACGGGAGTATTGCTGACTTTGGCCACTTGATCAGCTTGTATGGTGTCTTGATCACCTGCGTTGGCGATTGCAATGGTGTTATCACTGATGGCTTCATTGCCAACGACGTGCATGGCCTGTTCGTTGGTGTCAGTTGTTGTATCGGTGCTATTGATACCAGGGGCGACTGTGTTAGTGTTATCGCCAATAGTTGCAGTGTTGATGCCGTCGATGGTCTCATTGGCAATGTTGGTCGTGGCCATTTTGTCGGTGACATCAGCAATTCTGTCACTGCTGCTGTGACCCATGGCCCAATCAGCGACCTTGGTCGTGTCTTCACCCCTGTTGACCTCACGAGCGACTGCCTCAGCGACGATACTCCCAATGAGGTGGTCAGTGCCATCACCAGTCTGCCCAGTGCCGATAGTATTGCCGACATGATTGGCGATCTCGATCATCTTCATGGCCAAATCTTCATTGGCCATGGTTGTTTGTGTATTGGCCATAGCCACGACTTCCTCAGTGATTCTGCTGGTCTGTCCAGCGCCTATGGTATCGCCGACCTGATTGGCGATCTTGGTATTCTCCATTGCTGAATCTTCATCGGCTGTTGCGGCGACTGCATCGGTGTGCTGCCCGTCTCTTGAGTGCCAATGGTATCGGTGATCTTGATCTCAGTCGTCTCCATTGCCGAATCTTCGTCGGGCAATTCTTTGAATCGGTTTTCTGGTAGGCTGGTGGGGGATTGGGAGGGCGAGTCAGGAATTGGCCTATACTGAATACCTTTAGTCGTGTTTCCATGAGGCATTGGGGATGAGGGTGAATGGGCAGGGGATGCTGGTGGGGGTGTCTTCGCTGAACTGGTGATGGAAGGTTTGGCCGATTGAGCAGAGTCGGCGAAGGGGAACATGAGGTGAGTGTCATTGAAATCCGGGAATCAGGCCTTCAGAATGTTGTGAGACCACTTTCGAGCAGTTGAATGTGATTCTCCAGAGCCATGTTGTCTCGATGTAATTGGTGGCATTCTTCGGCAAGGCGATGGACCTCGCTGCTCTCAGATGTTGCTGAGATAGTGGGAGGGTGTGTGTTGGATGAGGAGGAGGGGCCTGGGGCTGGCGATCGGGCAGGGACAATGTGTGGTTGAGGATTCATTGAGGGGATTTCTATCCCATCAAACACTGGGGAACGCATACTTAGCATATACATCATTGTTGTACCATATGCTTACCAAGTGTCTTTTCACAGTCCCATGGGCCTTTGGGCCCTTTGTTGACAACTCCATGAGGTAAGACTTCATTGTTGGCATCGCTGGCTGTGAGGGCTTGCTTTCTCACTGGGGATGCTTTGGAGCTGAGGGATGTTCTTTGCTTGCTGCCGATGTGGATGGCTTATTTGAAGATGGAGGCGATGGTGATCAACAACAACAACATGGGGCAGCGGGCATTTTCAGCTGTGGTGCCTTCAGTCCTTCTTTGGTACTCTCGGTCTTCGGGGCAGGGTCAGCTGCATGGGACTTCTGTTTGTTCTTTGCTGATGATCGGTGGGGAGTCTTTGGTTTGACAGATGGGGATGTCGATCGGGAAGGTGATGCTGGACATGGGCGAGACTTGGTGCTGCCTCGAGGTCAGGAGATAGATCGCCCCTGATGTTCGGCTACCCAAGAACACCTGATCTTCCAGTGGAAGCACCAGTCGCAGGCCTTGCTACGAACCCGGGGCTTGCAGGGAAGATCCCTTTCATGGCAGCTGCCACACGGTGGTCAGGTGGTGTCATCGGCCGTGCTGGGACCTCTGGCTGATGACTCGGCGACCTCAGACCTGTTGGCATCTGTTGACTTGGCCACCAATGGTCCATGCTTACTGCCACTACCTGGGCCAGTGGATGAGAACGCCCTTGTGGTGGTTCCTCTTCCTCTTCCTTAATCTTCTCGACTGCCTTCCTTTTCCCTTTGGCGTCTCCTGTGACTGGCATGATGGGTGCAGCCTCGGGGTCAACCTCCCTTGCCTTCCCTTTATTGATGCGCCCTTGCGTTGGCGCTTCTTCATCCTGCTGTGTGGGCTGCCATTCCTGTGAGACGTGTTCTGGGATGGTACCCTCATTCTTTGTATCTTCGTGGTGGCAACTCAATTCACCCTTCTCCTCGGAGGTACCTTCTGTTGCCATGACAGACACAGCAGAGTCGGCATTGACGACAGGAGGTGATGGGTGAAGCCACAGGTGATCTGGCTGATGATCGACATTGGCACAGGCGATTCAATCCCAAGACGGGTACTGGTTGGCGCCAAGTGGCAATAACTTGATGGCACATGTGACCATCCACCAAGGAATCTTGGTGGATCCGTTCCATGTTGCCTTAATGATTCTCTGCATGAAATCAGTGTCTGATGTACAACGTCAGTACAGTGCCACGCACCAATTCTTCCCTCAACTCTCCTATTGCTTCCTGCCACACCACCGACCATGATGACCCACTTGGAACCAGTTGACCAACCCAAGTCAGTGTTGCGAGCATCTTGTTTTGTGATTCTTTGATCATTTTCTGAGTGAGCGTTTTCCAAGCCATGTGGTGAGGGAGTTGTGTGAATGGAGCAAGGAGGATGGCAGAATGAGTGAAATGGAGGGAATGTGTGTTGAAGCTCCAACAACATTTTGTTGATGCGTCTCAGCAAACAGGTCATTCAGCAGATGCCAAGGTGGCAGTGCTCGGCTGGTCAAAGCAAACAATGAGGTGCAGGCCGATTTCAGATTCCAATGCCCCACGCTTTAACACGGGCCATCAGTTTAAAGGCAGGGCACAGTAAGACAGGTCGACTCTCCTACTCCAGGATGCCTCCTCCCAAGAAGAAACAGGTTCGATTCGCTCTACCTGGTGAGTATTCTCATTCCTATGTTGTTTGCATCTAATTCCCGATCTCCATGACGTTGACAGATGCTTTCACCGATGATCAGCCACCTTGGCACCTGCCACAACAAACACTATCAGATGCCAATTTTGGCATTATGATTGATATCCCTGATGATGACCGAGAAGGTGAGTCTCCCAATGGTCCACTCCTCAGGTTACTAATTGTCCGACACACACTCTCGGTGGTGTGTTGTTACTTGTGACACAGGCCCAACTCACTCTCTCAGTGGTGTCAGTGCATCTCACACAGGCCTAACTCACTCTCTCGGTGGCGTGTCAGTGCATCTCACACAGGCCCAACTCACTCTCTTGGTGATATGTCGTGTCATGTGAGCCAGGCCTGACTCACTCTCTCGGTGGTGTGTCAGTGCATCTCATGCAGGCCTGACTTACTCTCTCGGTGGTCTGTCATGACTTGTGACACCGGCCTGACTCACTCTCTTGGTGGTGTGTCAGTGCATCTCACACAGGCCTGACTTACTCTCTCAGTGGTCTGTCATAACTTGTGACACAGGCCCGACTCACTCTCTCGGTGATGTGTCTGTTATGTGAGCCAGGCCCAACTCACTCTCTCAGTGATGTGTCAGTGATGTGAGCCAGGCCCAACTTACTCTCTCGGTGGTCTGTCGTGTCATGTGAGCCAGGCTCAACTCACTCTCTCGGTGATGTGTCTGTCATGTGAGCCAGGCCCGACTTACTCTCTAGGTGGTATGTTAGTGCATCTCAGGCCCAGCTCACTCTCTTGGTGATCTGTTGTGACTTGTGAGCCAGGCCCAACTCACTCTCTCGGTGGTATGTCAGTGCATCTCACACAGGTCCCACTCACTGTCTCAATGGTGTGTTGTGAACCTATGACACAGGCCCGACTCACTTTCTCAGTGGTGTCTTGTGACCTATGAACACAGGCCTGACTCACTCTCTCGGCAGTGTGTTGTAACACATCGGACAGGCCCTACTCACTCTATCGGTTGTCTGTCATAACTCATGAGACAGGCCCGACACACTTTAGTGATGCTATGTGTGGCTTCAGCATTCCTGGGTCCTTTTTATCTTCTCAGTCACCCTTAGTTCCACTTGGGCTAAAGGGCCCATACCAGGGTGATCTGATGATTATGGGTTTATTACAGTCGGGCTGGCCAAAAAGCTCTGTACATTGTTACTACACTATGTGACTCTTTGGCCTATTCAGTTGGAAAGCAAGAAGTTTGTCAACCAGTGACTTTGTCGCTTCCATGGCAGGAGGTGTCTCCCACATTAACAACTGCATCAGCAAATCAGTCAAGTTCACACAGTGGTACAGTGAGTACCATGACCACAGGCAAAAAAATTATTGTTTGTATAGCAAAGAAATCCACTGAAAAGCACATCTTATGTCACTGTACAGTGGGGGGGGACCTTGCTGTAGGGCTGTAGGCACTGACAGCACTGCGTAGATACTTGACAATTTGTTGATGTGAGATGGAAAGGAATGAATACCTGGTCACAACCGATGGCACAGAGAGAGCATCAAATTCATGAAGCTCAGGGAAATGGAATCGAGGTCACTGCTGGTTACCAGGTCTGCAAATCGCCATGATCTTCATATATGTGTGAGTATACCTTTCAACTACTAAATCTAGCTGGATGAAGGATCCCTGGGCATGCTGTTCGAGCGTCCAATAGTAGGATGTTACTGCTAACGTAGATGTCACAATGAAGTTACTCCTGATGTTGATGTGCTTATAAAGATCTTCCAAGTATAGGACATCAGATACCAAATTTATGATCTGGGTTGAGACGTATATGCTGCCTGAGTTTGGGTTCAAAGGGTGCTAAAAGAGGAGTTAGTGTTAAGAAGATGAGTAACAATCTGGTTACCAGAGTATTCATGCTCAAGAACATGAAGTCCCTCAGCAACCTGGTCACCTCCATGTGTTTCCATTCAGTCTCACTAGTAAGGCCGTGGCATCATCCAGGAATGATCCTAGCGAAGACTTGTAACATCTGAACAAATCAATCATTAACAGGTTAGCCTCATTACCTGGCTGGAGTCCATGATATAATATGGCTGTACTGTATATATCCTGTGGCATGATTATCACCCAAATGAAGACCAAGGAATATGGATGTAACTCATTTAGTTCTTCCAATGGCCAACATCTTCCTGATTGCATGAGAGAAACAATAGTAGGAGTTTGGGGCAGGATATTGCTGGTGTTGATGAAATGGTATGAACTTGCCTAATAATTAAATAATGAATGAATGATGGCACTGTAGTTAACCATTCTCAATCAGGCTTTCCCATTGAAAGTAGTAGGTAAGGAAATGTATGACCTTGACTGAACCCCTTATATACTTGTTAGTTTTAGTGATTTTGCACCTCATTCATAGATCATTTCGTGTTCTAACCGTGGCCATGTTGTTCTCCATGGCCACTTTACTTACCTACCACTTTTCAGCTTCTATTTAGCTGTTGTGGTATCTCTACCCATCTCAGTCTATTGTGGCTGATCTGTTTATAGTTGTTTACCTTGAAGTGCAGTTACTCCCTGGACTGCCACATTGTATCCTTGGGTTACTCACTGTGGACTCCAGGTCAGTAGAACATTGTTATCCCTCTCAATATCATCATGGTTACTCACTGTGGACACCAGAGTCATCCTGAGTTGATCCTGCAAGTGGCTAGTCTGCTTCCATTAGCATTTCGCTCTTAACAGTCAGTGTGACAAGGAAAGCCCATGCTATAGTCAAATGGAAATGCCAAGCATCAAAAGATATAGATGCTGAAAAGCCCAGTCTTATGACATAGTTAGCATCATTCATATGGTTACCAGACCAACTCTCACTTCACAACTGCTTTTAAAAACTGGGCACAACTATCAGAATCTCAAATATTCTCCCCACAACTGATATGTATAGTATTGCATTATGGGTGACAGCCTAGAATGGAGGAAGTAGTACATAAAAAACTAGAAGATACAATTAGAATCATAGTGACTGCATTATGTCATAGTCAGGCTCATTCAATGATAACTCACAATCCTATTATGGATGGGCAGCTTTTGATGCAGCCATGGAGCTAGCTGAATCTGCAAGGCAGCTTCCATGTGCAGCAATGTTGGATTAGTTAGGACTTGGAATATCACCAATCTGAGTAACCCGTCTCAGAATCCACCAGAGAAATAGCAATGAACCATAAACTATCGAGATTCTTTTTCTACCTACTGTTACGGATTGCAGAGTAGTATACACATGGATTTGTATTTTTGAGTGTACCAGCAAATAGTATACAAGTTGGAGCAAATCTCCTATTGTACGTCCAGATAAGGTGAAACATCTGAGAATGTACCTTGCCACATTCGGTCAGCTTTGAGGCAACAGCCGACAACGACCAATTTATTATCTGAATGGAAGACAAGTCGACCACATTGGATTGATTCCTACATCTCTGGTGCGGATGGAGGGAGGAGAAGATTGGAGTTGTGAGCAGACTCTCAGGGCATCAGAGGAAAATAGATTTCCAGCATGCTCTCAACACATGATAGTGAGCTGGTGAAGGGCGAGAAGGTGATGGTGCCAGCTACATCCTCTAGATTACTGGCATGCATCTTAGTCCACGTGATCTTGTCATTCTCACTACAATACATGTTTTATAAATATACAGCAGTTTGCTACCTATGTTCACCAAGAACAATCATACAAATGTGGAAACTTCCCATCGCCAAAGAATGAATACAACTTGTCTGAAAGGTGGTTGAGCACCACTTATTGAAAACACTGATATAAATGATGGTTGAGCATCAGTCTTTCAATGCCTGAAACTGATCCAAGTAAAACAATACCGAAAACAAAAACGAAAGAAAACCAAGCTACATTCTCCTATTCTCCTTCCCTTTACAGCATAGCATCAAACCTTGGGTGATGGAAACCATCAGAGTTGTCCACCAGAACTCTGCAACAATGGAAGAACACCTTTACAGGTTTGTTCGTGCACATGAAATCCAGTTTAGGAACCGCTTCTGCCCAACCTAGTGTGGAATGGAGCTCCTTGATCCTTCTAAGAGCAGGTGAGGCTGGCCATGGTACACAAGCTCCAGTCTTGAGATTGTAGGTGAAATACTCCTGAGTGCTATCTGCCTAAGGAAGGGAGACATCATACACTCTTGTTCTGGATCCAACAGATTTTCTAACCTGGAATACGCCTACTCTACAACCTTGACTATGGTAAGCTTGGCAAAGACAGCACGCTGGACCTTTTCATCAACCATATCCTCACCTTTGACTTCAGCAGGGTCGATACCAGAGCACATGGTTAGAAGTGCAAAGAGGGGCACTCCTGCTTTGGTAAGACTGGTCAAGAGGTCCTTTCTGACTGCAACAACTGTTTTGTATGAGATGTGATGCAGTGCCTGATTGGATGGGAATCCCCCTTTGCCTTGGTAGGCTGGGTTGTCATACTGATTACTAGCTACAGAATGATCCATTGCTCACATGATTTGGTCCATGGGCACTGGAGATATGTCCATTTGAAAACAGGACCATCTTTGCAACAGCATATGTACTTTTGTGATAATTAGAGTAGAATATCACTACTTGGTATAGTCTCTCATTGCATTAATCACTACTCAGTCCTCCTGGATATACCCTCAATCAATCCTTGACACATGGCAACTGGTAGTAGGATTAGACATAGCAATAATTCCTTCCTCTCACATGTTTCTACATCCTCATCCTCATCGCTGCTCTCCCACAGTTGCTCCTTTGCCCATGTCATCATCTTACTGGAAGGCATCAACATACCATGTAGCCATTTTATTTGACTCATACTCAGCTTTCAACTCAGTTTAAATCTCTATTCATTCAATAGACCAGACTAGATTTCCTTATATATGTACAAGTGATGACTGGCGAACAGCTTCTGATGGTTATAACCACAGGCAATGCAGCAATGCAGCAGAGCTCTCACAAGGTGGTTTCACCTATCATGTGTTTCAAAAGTGTACATGTCGGATTCTTGTTCTGCCTGTAGATTTATGGAGGTGAGTCATGGGGTCGTGGAACCTCTTGGCCAGACTAGTGGTGATTTATAATGATGTCTCACATGCTTGGTGCTCAGTGTCTATGGTCTTGCAAGTGGTTACTATACATGACCTGTGTGTTCTATAACATGTAGTACTCATGCATCATTAACAAATACACATGAGTCCATATAGACTCTGTGCATGTTGTATGCCAATACAATATATGATTTTACAAGTGTTCCATGATACTGCTCAGTGTCATAGATCGCCTCATTTGGGCCCTATAAATATATTTGGTGTGCATGCTAGCTTCCCACCATTCTCCCATGCGTTCCATAACACCAAGCGCTACTCCTTGATATCTGCTCAGCATCATATATCATCTCGTTGAGACCGTATACATACTCTGGCAGTATGCTAGCTTTGTACCCTTGTCCCATGCATTCTATGACACTGAGCAGTAGCAGTCAGTGTCTGCTCCATGTCATATATCACATCTTTTGTAATATATCAATACCTCATATGTACCCACCAGCTTCCACTCCATGTCCCATGGGTTCTATGACACCAAGCAGTAGCATTTAGTGTCTGCTCAGCATCATACATCCCCTCATGTGTAATATCCCATATGTACCTGCATCATAAACTACCTCATTCATATCACTCCACATCCACTACTATGTTGCATGATATTTGTTGTGATTATAATACATATAATAGATACAAATGAATGACCCATATCACTCTTGACCTATATAAATGTGGCCAAGATGGGTTTGAGGTCACACACCAGTCCCCAATCCCACCACTCTCCTTTCTCAAGTTCCTCCACTGCGTTGGCCACTTTCAACCCAGGTTTCAGTCTTGTGATTATCTTTGCTGCATGCTTCTCTTCACCTGATATCTCCTTCATCATTACATCATTGTTGTCCATAGACGGCATTATGCTTTCCTCCTTCTCACTGACATAGTTGCATGTGCCCTCACTCAGCACAATGAGGGCTACCAATGGCCTCTGATAGAATTTCTCTACATAACATGGATTAGGATTGCAACACATCAGGATATACCATTGCCATTTACTAGATGTGTCCTGTGCAAGGATGGGAGCCCTATCACCATCCACATGATGTATTAACATACGGACAGATGTGTTGCATTTGTCAACATCTTGTCACACTCGTATTCAGTGTTCTTCCCTGGCATTTTAGAGCCGTTGTAACGGAGCAACAGCTCTGTCAGGTGCAGCATGGTGAAATGACCAAACCCACCTAAGGGTCTAGTGTTGATAGAGAAGAGCACTAGGGAGGATGTCTATCTGGTAAGTTTGGGAAAACTCCAGGAGAACAAGACTGGGGAGTCTTGTACTACTAGTACAAGAGCACGGACCATACAGTGCTTATCTACATATACTATACTAGTATATGTGTTGGTACTACTTGTTACGATCGCTTCAAGCTATAATGGACTTAACATTTTTCATTTCATTTCAACCCCTATCTATTTCCTTCACGCATTCACATGCATTCCTTTCATCTCCGCTCTATCGCTTCTATTCACACATGCGTATCTAATCTCCCACAACCATGCTTCTCATTCACATTAGATCCGCATTGCAGCAACATGCTGCCGCAGCGTACATGCACACAACGCATGTCCGCTACATGCCTTTACTTCATGTTACCCGGTATCACGAATACTTACCTTATATAGTAGTAGCACTGCTTGGTCCGTGCACACATGTACTTAGTATATAAACCCCAATGCAGCGCCAGAGAACACTAGTCTTGTTCTCTTGGAGTTTCCCCGTTGGCAACTTCACCTTTTATCTTCTCTTGTCTTTTTCTCTGTGCAAGCGACCTAGCACAAGGCTTCACTTAAGTGTGAGTCCTTAGGGTTGTTTCACTACTGGATAACATGAGATGCACATGAGTTGCGATGTTACTGGATAATTAGTAGACCTGTGCAGACATGTGGTAGATAGGGGCCATGAGGCACCCATGAGGTGCGACATGTGCTAGTCTAGAGCATGTAGCCTCATGGTTAATAGTGTAGGAGAGTGATTGGCTTTGTGGGAAAGTGGTCATAAGTTGTGGAAAGAGAAAGGGAGTGTTTTACAAGTGTTGTGGTGAGATGACCCATTGACAAACAGTTGACGACCAGTTGGGACAGCTGCGCAAGATAGGGGCTATTTTGTATACGAGTTAGTAGAAGTGTTTTTGAGAGTGTAGGAAAGTGATGCAATGGATACATGGTAGTGTCTGGATTATAGGGGCTATATATAGGGGCTGTTTGTAACACGTGGAGTACAATATGAAATGACCCCTGGATGTCATCCCATTCTGTGGGGTATATACCATGTGCTTGCTGCCTGGAGGCTGGATCCTGTGCAGTGCTCGTGTGATTAGCTCATCGACCCACTATGTAATGAGTGGCTTACAATGTATCGCCTCTAGCAAGAAGCAGCGTCCCGACAGCAACATCAAGAACCTCTGACCCAAGTGATGCAAGAAAGTGTGTGTCCAATTTTGAATATAAAGTGGTCATGCTTTTCGGTGTGTCCATGGACATGTCGAGGTATGCCCAGATCTTTGTGCCAGAGCAGACGGTGACATATGTGCAAAGGCTGGATGCATCATGGTGTGGATGTGTTATGAGCCCACCATGTGTCATGATATCCCAGCTTCGAACCCTCTCAGCATCACCTGAAATTGTCTGTACCCCATGATACTTCTTGCCCTTGTTCTTTCCAGTTTTAGGGAGATGGTGCAATTTCATGGTGGCATCCTTCACATTAATGTTGTCTGATATCGGCCTGAATGATGTGTGAGATAGTGGGCCTGCATGCATATTAACCAATAGGTCTCATCTGATGAATATTGGTACATCTGGCTGGTAGTTTGGAAGGTCGAGGAGGTTGAGGCATTCAAATGTTATAAATTCTTCCATCATCATATTATGATGCAGGCAAGGTTTATCATTGTCGTTGTTATCTTCATTTTGGTGGTCCTTGTCCTTGCCTTGGCGATTCAATCTTACCATGTTGTGAGAGACTGAAGTACTGACTTGATCTGTAGCTGACATTTAATTCCGACACTGAAACTATGAATGTGAACCCACCCCAGCTGCGACGAGAAGAATTGCTGCTTTAGGAATGTAATCCTGGAACTCAGGTATTTGGCCCAGGAGCTTCTGACTATTACCATAATAGGCTGCCACAGCAATGGCAAACAATGCAGTGTGCACAAAATCCTCTCTTTACCCTGTGCGCTAGAAGGTTAACAACATGCGGCAGGACATACTTGTGTATCCAATGTACATAGGAACTTAGAGTGCTCACTTAGTTCACTTGCTCATTTTCATACCCATAGCATTGACTCATCATGCCTGAGTTTTGAGAAGGGCATGAGCCTGTACGGTGAGAGGACTAAGTGTACACACAGTTTCTTGATCTCCAAGCAAAATGTAGAGGCATCATTATAGATCTGTAATAGTCAGTACCAAATACATGCTGAACAGAGAAACTTACAAGAGTGTACAGTTCCTGCTGGTACTTGGAAAACATGTTAGCTTCAAGATGAAGTTGCCATCGCTGATATAATTGAAAAAGTTGGTTGACAATATGAGCTCTTGTTTCGCCCGTTTATGGTCAGGGAAGGTGTCACGAGTGGCCAAATATATCCGCCATTTGAGCTTGGCTTTGTCTATGAACATCTTCCATACCTCAGGCCAGAACCCCCATTTCTTGGCTGCTTTGCATTAAAATGATTTGGCTTCAGAGTCTGGCTTGTTGTCGACTCAAAGGCTTCTGCCAACCCAAGGGTCCCTTGAATGCTGGAGTTTATGTTGAGAGGGTGGCTGTGGTGATCTGTTTGCACTGGTGATGGCAACCAAGTACATCATGTTCATTGACTGTCTTCTCTGATTTGGACTATTGGTAGGCATGCGAACCACAATGATCATGTCCAGCACATGAATCATCTTTGGGTGTGTGAACTGTATTCCATGATCAAGGGTAGTGTGACTTGCCATTCCTCTCCTCCCATTCTAATTAGGTTATGAGTGGATTTTGCACTCCCTAGGGTGCAGTCAGAACCATTTACCCTAGGGTCTCTAGGGTTCACAGCCCCTACCACATGCTACTGTCAGAGTATGAGTTCCCTGGTGTAATGTTTTAGTTTTTCTAGTATATCATCTCTCCCTCCAAGCAGGATATCCACATAGAGGATTGCAAATTCTCCATGGTGTGATTTGTGTTTTCCCATAGTATATGACATATCTTTACAGGATATAAGTATACATATTGTATCACCATAGTGTTGTCAGAGTATCTATGTCCTTCCAGGATGGACATACCAATTACCCTTTATGCAGAGTGTGAAGTGATTATAATTACAAATGCCACACCGGCTGTTGACACAAATAAAAATTGTAGCATGTAGATAGACCAAATTGGATGTCACAGTATCAATTTCCAAGAAAATGGTGGTCAGAATAATTTGTTATACATGATATGGTGACTAGAGAAGGGTAGTAATTTAGGTCGACCAAAGAATTTACAGGGACATTCCTGATGGTCATACCACACTCTCAGGATGTTGTAGACATTGGGGGAACACAATTTGGAGCAGTGGTGTACACCCCTGATTTAATTGACCATGATGTGTGGTGACCAGTGGAGTAATAACCTAACTTGACCAAAGAATTTACAGGGACATTCCTGATGGTCATACAACACTCCTATGATTTTACCCTGCTTTTGTAAATAGGTTCATGTTAGCATGATGTTTTGTTGTGTTTTTCTGTCGAAAAACACCAGATAGAAATAGAAGTTTGAGCATGGTAACTACACACCATAATCTATATGTAATATTCAAGTATAATATGACATATACATAGAGGTAATAGTACCATAATTCCATGTAAAATTGCCACATACACTATACCTGTACTGCATGTGGTGATTTAACACATACAAAGACATGTTTTGAAATGTAAAATCACCACATAATATCAGGGAAATTTAAAGGAAACAATACTCCTATATACTCACCAAAGGGGGGTAGATAATGGTCATAATGGATTACATGCACCCTATGTGTATGTAGCGATTTTACAATTAAATAATATATAATAATATAAATACAGAATAAACAACACTCTATACAGACATCAACATTATATATGTAATATGCATATATACCAGCAAAACAACATGTGTAGTGTGTCCTGTTGAATACAATAATTAATTGTGGGTGAAAATATTAGATTATGGTAATGACAAATATAACCCAACATAATATAACGACAAGACGACCGGACACGGATATATACTACATACACAATGATGGAAGACTATTTGAAAGAACAATGAAGATACTGATGATGAGAGGACAGTGAGTTCACAGGAGCATGGGTGTATAAAGTATGGTATAATCAATCGATCAACATATAGAATGTAAGGAGAATATGACAGACAACTCGAATGATCTAGGAGGTAGTGAGATGAATGAAGAGGATATAAGTATAGAGACAGGCAGAGAGGAATTGGTTGTGGACATTGTCGGGGAAATCACAGAATGAATCCTAGATGATGAACGAATTATCATGGATGTCGGAAGGTTGAAAGGTGTGGATGAGATGCTTAGCAGACAATTCACGTGGATATGGTGATCGACTTGATGATCGAGGATTGATCAAGGGGTGAAGTTACCACAGGCACATTGGGTGCTGTTATGCTTGGACCGGGTAGGTACGAGCGTAGCCCTTGTGAAGCGAAGAACGAGGAGAGCGTCGACTCAGAAGCACGACAAAGTCTTATAGAAGTATCGTCCTTCAGAGTAGGACGAAGACTACAAGGAATCAAGGAGCTCGTGGGGTCATCCACATGAGGTTCAAGGGTTCAAAGAAGTTGGGCTGATTACCAACGGTTCAAGTGGGGACCACAAGAGTGATAGATTTGTACAAGGTACAAGAATACAAGGGAGCTCAAGAGTGAAGAAAGTACATGAAGCGATAAACAACGGTTTATATACTACATGGAAGAGAAGTTAAGGGTAGGCATAGAATGCGAGAGAAAGAGATGGAACGTGAAGGAAGGTACACGATGACAAAGCAAGTGGAGTACCATCAGGACGCCGACGGAAAGGAACTGGAGATAAGGGAAAGTCATCGTGGAAAAAGGAATAGTGTCCGTAGTGCGCGGAGTACAAGGTAAGCGATAAGAGAAAGAAAGTCGTAACAGGTGCAGCGTATGTGGCGATCTGAGTCTTTGTTTTTGGGACAAGGACTGTGAATATTCATAACAAATTTTACCATGGGCATGTAGTGTGTAGTGTACATAGCGATCTTTAACAATGGTAGTGTATGATTAGTAATACAATATGTTAACCGAGTGTGACATATTTGGATGCACCACTGTTAATTAATGAGCTGTCTATCAATTGACCACTTGATCAATCACCACCATGACATCGTGCCATGCCACCCAAGACCAAATACAAAGGGGACAAGCTGGTCAAGAAAGCTGCAAAGGGGAAGAAAGTCAAGGATACAGATGGCGGTGGACGAGGAGACACACACACCGAGGATCAGGTGTCTGAGGAACAGCACCAGCTTGAAGAGCCTGCATGGAACATGTTTCTTGGGTATGCTCGAACAGACCAATTCAAGCATAATCTTGTGTTCAGCAAATACAATGTGCGCACACTGAGCAACAGTCAATGTCGTAAGCTGTATGACTCCTTCAAGAGTGGAAGTCTTCAGTGATTCTTGGTCAACAACACAATACCATTGATTATAACTGGTGGGGACGTGGTCGAAGAATCTGTGTGCACGCTGGATTTAAAGACGATCATGAAGCGTGACAGGACACATCTACCATGGTTGAAGTTGAAGAACGAGACTGATGTCCTGATTGGATAAAAAAAACTGTAATTCTTGCATACAAGTCCCATTGTTGGAAGCATTGTCCATTGAGAAGTGATCAACCTGGTTAAGTTGCATCAGCTAATGTAAAGATATGAATGGACCAGGTATCATAGACATGGTACCAATGCAGTCGAGAAGTACCAATATTATTCTTGCCAGTAGGATACCATTGTGTCTGCCTTTTAACCTTGTAAATCCAAGCAGGGTGGATCTCAGTTGAAGTTGTTTTAGCATTTGTATTATTACAATACGAAGGCTCATAAAAATACAGATCTAATTGTAAGTAATCTTCCAGATATCGAAACCATGAGTCAAGTACACTACAATGGAGCGGAATATGATCCTTGTCTACTGCCATCTGAGTTCTTAACTTTCTTCCCCTTTACAGCTCACTTGACAGGTTTGTCAGTTGTTCTTTGGTTTTTGGTCGCATCATATGGTATCATCATAGTAGGTATATAGAGTGTTAACTGACAGTGGAATTGTTAAAATGTACAGTCCACTAAATGTACTGTCAGTATTTATATTCAAACTTGTTACTATTTGTATTTACAACACTCACATTCACCGCACCGCATACACTGCACCCACCCTACATGTGGATTTCTCATTCCCTTTATATTTCCTCTTCCTCAATCATCTCTGTCAAATCTATCACATCACTCTGTCCTCTCCTCCTGTTTATCCTGTTATCTCGCCTACTGAACACTTCCCAGACTTGCTGTTCTACCATCACTTCATCTAGTGCACTAAACCCTTGTTCTCATCAAATCTACAGAGTTCCCTGTTTGACTTATTGATGATCCATGTCGTAATTCATCTGACATCTTCCAACATTGCTTTGATTATTTAATTAACTCCTTGGTCCACCAAAACAGTACATTCCTGTTCGTTCACTCATTTGTGATCAGTATTCACTTACAATCCCCACAGCAGTATGGGCACTGGAATTTGCTTTCTATTTGTGCTATCCTCCTCTCTTCTACCACTTTCGATTGATAGTGTTTGCTCCATGTCATTGTCGCACTTGATCCACATAACAAGTGCGTGCACACTAGATTCATCCACATTCACCCTAACATATCACCTGTGAGTACTCACTCTGCTGTCCTTATTGTATACTTGACTCCCAATATCCCTTGGTAGCTGTTGCATGTATTTCAATCCATTGATACAGTTTTCATTCGGTAGTTCCATGGTTTCCATGTAGTACATACACATATTGTTGTTCATCAGTTATAATCAGGTTTCACCAACACAATCCATTGATCACTTACATCCCACACATAAATTGTCCAGTAAAAAAATCATCAATCCCTTTCAGCCTCCCAACGTCCATCATTATCTGTTCATCATCCATGATTTGTTCAGCAATTTCTCTGACAACATCAACAACCACCCCTTTGGTCTCTTCCTCTACCATTCTATCCTTCCCCTTTTCAACCACCTTACCATCTTGGTTTTCATCTGATATATTGTTATGGGTAAGTGCTACAAACCAACTGTATCACCATTCACATATCCATTTTCCTGTAAACTCACTGTCTTCCTGTTCCATCATCATTAGCGTCTTCATTCACCAGCACTGTTCTATCAAGTAGTCACCCATGGTCGTTCATGGTGTGTACCCAACCCCATGTATTTGTATTTGTTCTATTTACCATGTTTTGTTGTGTTTGTCATATATAGAATTAGGGTGTAATGTACGCAGTAATCCCATATTCAAATATATATATATAGTATTAGGTCATTATATACTGATTTAAACTATTAATATCACCACATTTCATTGGGTGCAGTGTATGCAGTGATTTCACATTCACAATATATGTGAGTCTTTTGAATCACCGCATGCATGACAGGTATAGTGAATGTGGTGATTTTGTGTCATATAATGTTCATGTTACCCTCTGTATGTGGACATTTCATACTCAGATATAACACATGAATGATTATGTATAGTAATGTGATTGTTGGTCGAAAGTGTCAATAAAACATTAGTCTAACCTGAGCCCATTGACAAAAACAGGGTACAATATGATTTTTTCCATCACTTGGCTAGTAAATGTCACCTTTCATTACCTTTCACCTCTTGCTGCAGTTGGTTATTTCCAAAGTAGTCCTAGGTCTGGTATACATTCCCTCCTCCATGGTCATGGTCAGATTCCTTGATTTTGTCCAGCTAGCATCAGCTCAAAGTTTCACATACTCTGGGATCTTTGAATGCAGCTTTTATCAACGTTGATAGTATTTGATGTTTTATTGATATAGTTTTCCATTGCTCCCAATGTCAAGCAGCAATGGATCCCGAAGTATAGTAAATCTATGACATGTCAACAGAAACAGCTTCTTGAGCAAGAACATGACACTTGCCTTGCTTGAATCTACACCAAATTTGATCTCTGCAAATGTGCATAGAGCACATGTGTAATCATACCACATGGAGGGCTAAGATCTTACTCCAACAGCTGCCATTCACTCAATCCACATGGTGATCTGGGTATGGTGCAAGTTCATTCAATGTCCACATTGTCAGTGTGCTGACCTCTTGGATCATGCCCTTGATGCTTTCCTGTTGTCAACCAAGAGTATACATAAAGATCTTATTTGAAACTAGGTAGTCCTATAGAAGGTGGCCAGGATAGACTCATTTCATCAGCCCGTGTTGTCATTGTTAAGAGTGAAAATGCTAATGGAAGCGGACTAGCTGTAACGACCCAATATCCTATCTAGGACAATAGGAGGTTCTGGAGGTTGCCTGGTGGATCCTAGAGCGCTTGCAATGAGTAGTTCTGTTATCAAGTACAATCACTAGACCACTAGGGTCTATGGTAGATTGCTAGGAATGAGAATAGAGGGGAACTAACAAGAGAACTAGACTAGAGAATAGTACTACAAACATAGGGCTATTTATAGGGGCTAAGTACAAGCACAGACCAAGCTGTGGAAAGGCTGTGGGAATCTAAATAAGGTTAATACCACGGTCACTGGGTACCATGAGGATGCTCTAGATAAGAGCTGTTAATGCTATTGGAGGATAAGGGAAAGTGAGTCAAGAGGAAAGTCATGAGGCAAGCATAAGGATGCAATGTGTATACCATGAGGTGGCATGAGGTGCACAGCCTAGATAAGATCATGTGACCTGGTCATGTGACTAGTAGCGTGGGAGCCATGTGACCTGATGAGGTAAGTCTTGGCAAGTGAAGGAATACTATGGTATAACTTTGGTAGTGTTTTGTGTGCACTAGTGGAACTAGTGTTAGTGATTAGGAAATGAATGGTAGTGAAATGTAATTGAGAAATGTAGCATCTGTAACACTAGCCACTTGTGGGATCAACTCAGGACAACTCTGGAGTGCACAGTGAGTAACCAAAATGATATTGAGAGGGATAACAATGTTCTACTGACCTGGAGTGCACAGTAAGTCACCAAAGGATACAATGTGGTGCTCCAGGGAGTAACTGCGCTTCAAGGTAAACAACCATAAACAGATCAGCCACAATAGACTGAGATGTGGGTAGAGACACCACAACAAGCTAAAGAGAAGCTGAAAAGCAGTATGTAAGTAAAGTGGCCATGGAGAACAACATGGCCATGGTTAGAACACAAAATCATCTATGAATGGGGTGCGAAATCACCAAAACTAACAGAAATGCCTTTAGTTTGGCAGGTATGACATGTATGATGGCATCACATTTAATGTTCCTTGGTATATGTTTCTTGGTCACCTCCTGCATGTCCTTAGCCAGTGCCACAACTCTGCTCCAGTAGTCCTGGAGTTTGTCTATATACTGCTTGCTCTTGCTTTCCTTGCTGCTTGCAAAGTACTCACTGATATATATCTCACTCTCCTGACTCTAACATGGACCTTCCCCAAATAAATTTGTGTCCAGTCTTCAAAGAAATGCTTGTCAAGTGTTTCACGTGCCAGCTCTGGTGCCACTTGTTGATACTCTTTATAGAATGCTTTTGCAGCTTGTTTAAATGGGATTGTTTGACACATCTTTGAAAGTGACAGGAGCTGCGAGGAAATTCAAAAGCCATGTTGACTGCTATACCACCTGTTACATGGCCTATTTAAAAGAGTGTTACTTGGTTTGAACAGTGAATGTGAGAATTACTACTTATACCGGAATACCAGGATACAATGTGGTGCATACTGAGGCCCATTTTACTTGTGACTGACAGTGACTATATCTGAGCAATTCAAGAAGATCCCTGAATAGATCAAAGTCTCTAAGCAATCACGCTTCCAGGCTCTTTCCGAGCATTTTGAGGCTTAGATCTATGTAGTGTAGTCGTGCTTCTTTGTACTCAGTCTCCAATAGAATATTCATAATAGTATGGAGTGCATCGTTGTCACTGTCCTGGTATGTTGGCAGTAAGTGATTTTCTGCCAATTGATGTTCGATTAAAGCACAATCAACATGTTTTAAGATCAGGTCTATTAATTCAATGACAATAACCAGTGTTGCATGTTCTGGCACAAGAACATGCTACCTACCAAGGTTAACAAAAAATGCCATCTTGTCTGATGGCCTGTTCTGCACATACAACTGTCTCTTGTAACCCAAGAATCTTGTTGCTAGAAGCCTGGTTTTGTGACAGTTCTTCATTGGCTTTTTGAAGTTGTAAGTAGGTATATCAGACTTCAGAATGGTCCCACATATAATGAAAGCAGTGATTTTCATTGTATAATATGCTGGTATCACTGGCCATATATTCTTCCCATTGAACGTGGTTCATGTAGAGGCCATTTTTCATTGACTCCAGAGACACTGTTTGAATGTCTATCTTCCCCATCTTTAGGTACAAATATGATAGGTTGCATGTGCTGCTATGCTAGCAGAGTTAGACCATCTTTGACATTCTAAAGTTGTACTTGACTGACAACATCACCCTAGACAAAGTGATCATTGATTTAGACATTTCAAAATTCTCATCATTTCCATCTCAAATTAATGTGTCTTCAGATGACTGTCTCAACTGAGCCCATGGCAAAGATGGTAATAGAGCAGTAGGAGATGGCAGTCAAGGCTGAGAAATATATTTGTCCTTGGACCACATATCCTGCTGCACTATTTGCAAAGGTAGAAGAAAATGATGTGGCAGTTGAGCTGGTATTTCTCCAGGTATTCCGTAAGTGCATGTGGCCCACTCTTTACTCGATTCAAGGTAAGTGCAAGTATATATATATAGTATATGGTATACTTGTGAACATGAGACTAATATGCATGTTTAGCTATGAACATTGTTGTTTGAGAACCACTGGAGCCATCTACTGCCATTGGCATGGTGGCCCAAGAATTTGTCACTTGGCTCAGCCAAGCCGACAAGAGCTTGCACCTGAAGAACCTATCCTCCTTTGTGGGTGAGATCATTAAGAACTATGGGAAATTGGTTAGGATATGTCTCACCCATCTCCATGCACAACCAGCAGATCTGGTTCATTCACTGACGAGAGCCTTGTCGAGTATATTGCGGATGTGTGCCAGATGCTATATGTGACCTCTATGGAATGGCTAGAAGGTAAAGAAAGTGGAGACATTATAGCCTCTGCAAGTCAGATTGTGAGCTGCTGCTTGCCACCACAGAAGGGGCAATATCTTAGGTTAAGTGGAAACAGCTGAAAAAAGTTCCACGATGAGTTATGAAAGTTGTAGATGGTGTCATCACCACAATATGGTGGGACAGCTTGTTAGTTTTGGTGATTTCACACCTCATTGATACATCATTTTGTGTTCTAACCATGGCCATGTTGTTCCCCATGGCCACTTTACTTACCTACCACTTTTCAGCTTCTCTTTAGCTTGTTGTGGTGTCTCTACCCATCTCAGTCTATTGTGGCTGATCTGTTTATGGTTGTTTACCTTGAAGCGCAGTTACTCCCTGGACCGCCACATTGTATCCTTTGGTTACTCACTGTGGACTCCAGGTCAGTAGAACATTGTTATCCCTCTCAATATCATCATGGTTACTTACTGCGGACTCCAGAGTTGTCCTGAGTTGATCCTGCAAGTGGCTAGTCCGCTTCCATTAGCATTTTCGCTCTTAACAAACTCATCTGTCTCTATTTCATTCCAGTATCTCTCAAAATGCTCCATCACACCCATGCTCGCCCTATCTATCTGTTGCATCAACATTATATGAGTCTGGTTGTCTTTAGGTGCATTCACTCACCTGCATTTGTTTTCTTGATCCACATTGATCCACTCACCAACCCTGCATCCATTGATGATTCCCTCATTCTCACCAAGTTTACAAAGTTCCCTGTTTGACTTCTCAATGATTCATGTTGCAGTTCGCCTGCCATCTTGCAACATTGCTTCAATTATTCAGTTGACTCCTGTTTGTTCCCATTCTTCTGCTTGTCTGTGATCAGTATTCACTTATATTTCCCATGGCAGTACAGGCACTGCAATTTGCTGTCCATTTGTGCTATCCTTCCTTCTACTACTTTCAATTGATAGTATGTTTGCTCCATATCATTCACACACACTAGATTCATTTGTGTCACATTCACCCTGACATGAGTACTCGCTCTGCTGTCCTTATTATTGTTATTGTATGCTTGACTCAATATCCCTTGGCAGCTGTTGCATGTATTTCAACCCATCAATACAGTGTTCGTTTGGTAGTTCCATAGTTTCCATGTAGTACACATATAGTAGTTCATCAGTTATCATCAGTTTTCATCAAAACAATCTGTTGATCACTTACATCCCACACATAATTGTCCAGTAAGAAGATCATCTATTCCCAACATCCATCATCATCTGTTTATCCTCCACAATTTGTTGGGTAATTTCTGTAACAACATCAACAATCACCCTTTGGTCTCTTCCTCTACCATTCTATCCTTTCCCTTTTCAACCACCTTACATCTTGGTTTTCATCCAATATATTGTTATGGGTAAGTGCTACAAACCAACTGTATCACTCACTCACTATTCACATCCATGTTTCCATAAACTCACTGTCTTCCTGTTCCATCATCATTAGCATCTTCTGCTGGCACTGTTCAACCAAGTAGTTGCCCATGGTCGGTTATGATGTGTACCCAACCCCATGTATTTGTATTTGTTCTATTTACCATGTTTGATTGTGTTTGTCATACATAGAATATAGTATATTGCCACATGTGCATATGGTGTAATGTATGTAGTAATCCCATATTCAAAATATATAGTATTAGGCAATTATATACTATTAATATCTCTACCTTCTCATAGGATGCAGCATATCCGATGATTTCACATTCACAATATATTTGTTGAGGCTGTTAAATCACCGCATGTGTGACAGGTATAGTGAATGCGGTGATTTTGTGTCATATAATGTTTGTGTGATCATCTGTATGTGGACATTTCATACTCTGATATAACATATGTATGATTATATAATATTGTCATAATCTACCCTGGCACCTATCTTGGGCCTATAAGCCGTTACCAAGTGCAACAGGGCAAACCCTGAAGTAAGCCACTTATCATGCATGTCCAAGTCTTGAATCCTGTTGACTAGATAACTCAGTGGTTAGAGCTACTGGTAATTGTCCAGGAGGTCCTGGGTTCAAACCCTAGTCTGGTTATCATTTCAGAATGGGCAGATTTCGATGAGAGACACTTCTTGGCTCATTCCCCATCTTCTGGTGCCCCATCTCTGACCAAGGATACCTCTTATCAAGCCCCTACTCTCTTTGATCTGGATGAGCCTGAGGTGCCACAGATATCAGTTCCTGGGGGAGGTTTGCCTGTTCAACTAGTTTCTGCTCCTGCTCTACCTCAGACTCCTGCCCCTTCGCCTCCACCTTCGCCAGTCACTCCACCACATGCTCTCCCACACCCAGCTGTGCCTAGCCCAGTTGGGATTGGTGCTCGACTCCCTCAGAGACAGAGGAACCCCCCAAGAGAGTGGTGGAAACTCAGCCCAGCTCAGCTCATCGATGGTATGGATGAAGATGAGGATGAAGATGCAGATCTCGTTGCAGATCTCGCTCTGTCAGCTAAGGAGGCTCTGCCCAGGACTTATGCCGATGCAATGTGTCGAGATGATGCTACTGAATGGAAGCAAGCTGCCCTCGAGGAGTTAGCTGCCCAGAGGAGCAATGGCACATGGATACTTGTTCCAAGGCCCAAGGATTGCCCAGTTATAGGCTCTAGATGGGTATTTGCGAAGAAGTATCATGCTGATGGGTCCTTTGAGCGATACAAGGGATGCCTTGCCGCTCAGGGCTTCACCCAGCGTCCTGGATTCGAGGTTTTCACTCCCACAGTACGCCTTCCTACTCTTCGCATCGTTCTTGCGCTGGCTGCCATCCATGAAATGCATCTCTGGTCTGTTGACATCTCCCATGCTTATCTGAATGGTGAGATCAACTGTGAAGTCTATATGGAGCAGCCTGAAGGCTGAAGGTGACCCAAAGGAACTTGTCTGCTTGCTGAAGAAAGCGGTCTATGGCACCAAACAGGGTGGAAATCGCTGGAATCACAAGATGTGCACTGTCCTCAAGCCCATGGGTTTCACCCAGTGTTACTCTGATGCTGCAGTCTATGTCTTTGCCAAGCACGATGTGCGCATCATTCTCCCTGTCTTTGTGGATGACATGACCTTTGCTTCAAAATCCTTGAGTGCCATCAAGTAGGCTTTGGCAGATCTAGGCAAGCACTTCAAGGTCCATGATTTGGGACCTACCAGCAAGATCCTGGGGATCAAGATCGATTGGGATCGCTCCAAGCTTTCTCTGACCATCTCCCAGCACCAGTATTGTGTCGATATGCTTGATCACTTTGGGATGACTAATTGCAGGCCTGTCACCACTCCCATGGACCCAGGACTGTCGCTTTGTCAGGATCAAGCTGCTAAGACCACTGAGGAGGTCACTTTCATGCACACTGTCTCCTATAGCGCTGCCATTAGTTCCCTACAGTATCTCTGCTGCACCACTTGCCCAGACATTACCTATTCTGTTGGCCAACTCGCCTCCTTCATCTCTAATCCAGGCATCGTCCATTGGAACACCATCAAAAACTTGCTTCGCTACATCAAGAGATCTTTGGATTATGGTATCACCTATCCACCTGATCCTTCATCCTCTGAGTCATTCTCTGTGTTCTCTGATGCCAATCATGGCGGTTGCAAGGACACTGGACGCTCTACAGGTGCATATATTGTCAAGATTGGTACTGGTGTTGTGTCCTGGATATCAAAGCGTCAGCCCATTGTCACTTTGTCCACCACTGAAGCAGAGTACATCGCTGCCTGCGAGGCTGGCAAGGAGATCGTCTGGTTGTGCAGGCTCATGCAGGAGATTGGATTTCCTGTGACTGTACCATCTGTGCTGCGCATTGACAACCAGTCTGCAATCCAGGTAGCCAAGCATCCAGAGCATCATGGATGCATGAAGCAACTGGATATGCGTTGGTTCTGTGAGATGTGGGGACAAGAGTATTATCTCCCCTGTGTTCATCTCGACTTCAGACATGCCTGCAGATCTGTTGACCAAGGCCTTACCCCAAGTGAAGGTGCAGTGCTTCTGTGAGATGATGGGACTTGCTGGAACAGGGGGGAGCTAGATTGATTGGCAGAGTCACACAATCAGGGGGGAGTGTTAGTTTTGGTTATTTCACACCTCATTCATAGGTCATTTCGTGTTCTAACCATGGCCATGTTGTTCCCCATGGCCACTTTACTTACCTACCGCTTTTCAGCTTCTCTTTAGCTTGTTGTGGTGTCTCTACCCACATCTCAGTCTATTGTGGCTGATCTGTTTATGGTTGTTTACCTTGAAGCACAGTTACTCCCTGGAGCGCCACATTGTATCCTTTAGTTACTCACTGTGAATTCCAGGTCAGTAGAACATTGTTCTCCCTCTCAATATCATCATGGTTACTCACTGTGGACTCCAGAGTCATCCTGAGTTGATCCTGCAAGTGGCTAGTTCGCTTCCATTAGCATTTTCGCTCTTAACATATTTATAGTAAACACATTGTGATGCACATATGTATCTGATGATTGTTGGTCGAAAATGTCAACAAAACATTAGTCTAACCCCAACCCATGTACAAAAATAGGGTAAAATGGCCATGGAAAGATTCCTTGATTTGGTTCCAATATGATTTTTCCATCACTTGGTTAGTAAATGTTGCCTTTGTGGGTTTTTTCCTGACTCGTGGTCCACATTGTAGTCCTAGGTCTGGGATACATTCCCTCCCTCATGGTCATGGTCAGATTCCTTGATTTGGTCTAGCTAGCATCAGCTCAAAGTTTCACATACTCTGGATCTTTGAATGCAGCTTTATTAATATTGACAATATTTGATGTGTTCTTGATATAGCTTTCCATTGCTAGCAATGTTGAGCGGCAATGGGTCTCGAAGTATGTGTAAATCTATGATGTGTCATCTGCCCTCAGCCAATGCCACGACTCTCCTCCAGTTTCTTTAAATACTGCTTGCTTTCACTTGTCTCACTGCTTGAAAAGTACACGCTAACATATATCTCGCCCTCTGTCTTGACTCTGACATGGACTTTCTCCAAATAAGCTTGTGTCCAGTCTTCAAAGAAGTAGTGGTCAAGAGTTTCGCAGGCTTGTCGAGAAAGAGGCTGTGCCAGCTCTGGTAACTCTCGTAGATACTCTTGATGGAATGCTTTCGCGGTTTGTTTGTAATTGAGATTGTTCAACACATCTTTGAAAGCCACGGGAGCTGCAAGGAAATCCAGAACCCATGTCGACTGCTGCATGTTCTATTGCATGAACATGCATCTGATATATTTGATTCACCAACAGTCTGAGAAATATGTAAGCATTGTCTAGATAAAATGTACATAGAACAAGGCTAACTATCACTGTTGTTGTAGGTCCCCATAATCAACTGTGTGGAGAAAAGCAAAGTCCAAGTGCTATTGGACACTTCTTCCGCAAGAACATGACACTTGCCTTGCTTGATTCTACACCAAATTTGATCTCCGCAAATGTACATAGAGCACATGCATAATCATACCACCTGGAGGGCTGAGATCTTATGCCAACAACTGCCATTGGCTCAATTCACATGGTAATCTGGGTATTGTGCAAGTCAGTTCAATGCTGTCCACATTGTCAGTGTGTTGATCTCTTGGATTGTGCCCTTGATGCTTTCTAGGCTTGTTGAGAAAGAGGCCATGCCAGCTCTGGTGCCACATGTTGATACTCTTTATAGAATGCTTTTGTGGCTTGTTTAAATGGGAGATCATTTGAGACATTTTTGAAAGCAATGGGAGCTGCAAGAAAATTCAAAATCCATGTTGACTGCCAGACCACCTGTTGCATGGCCTATTTAAAAGAGTGTTACTTGGTTTGACAGTGACTGTGAGAATTACTACTTATACCTGCAAAAATGGGATATCAGGATACAATGTGGTGTACACTGAGGTCCATTTTACCACATTGGTGTGACTGAAAGTGACTATATCTGAACAATTTAAGAAGATCCTTTGTCCTTAGTCTCCAATAAAATATTCATGATAGTATGGAGTGTATCATTGTCACTGTCCTGGTGTGTTGGCAGCAAGTGATTTTCTGCCAATCAATGTTCAATCAAAGCACAATCAATGTGTTTTGAGATCAGGTGTATTAATTCAATGACAATAATCAGTGTTGTATATTCTGGCGCAAGAACATGCTGCTTACCGAGGTCAACAAAACATGCTAGCCAAATGCCATCTTGGCTAATGGCCTGTGCTACACATACAACTATCTCTCACAACCCAAGAATCTTGTTGCTAGAAGCCTGGTTTTGCAACAGTTCTTCATTGACCTTTTGAAGCTATAAGTAGGTATGGTATGTTGGACTTCAGAATGGTCCCGCATATAATGAAAGTGAGGATTTCCATTGTATAATATGCTGGTATTACTTGTCACATTTTCTTCCCATTGAATGTGGTTCATGTAGAGGCCATTTTTCTTTGGCTCCAGAGATACTGTTTGAATGTCCATCTTTCCCATTTTTGGGTACAGGTATGATGGATTGAATGTGCTGCTATAATAGCAGAGGAAAACATGAGTAGCTTACCAGGTCGAGTGGCCCTTCTCACAAGTGCTCTATCTCTCAGCTTTTCCACTGCTATCTCTTGCTCTCACTATCAAATCCATGTCATCTACTATTGAATCCAATCCTGCTTATCAGTGCCCAGTCCCAAATTGCCTGTTTCTTTCAATCTTGGTGACTCCAAAATGTGCTTTGCTGTCAAGGAAGAAAAGCTGCTCTGTCCTTTCACTGAGTGTATCATTGTAACCAATCAGACATGTGTGAGGTGCATAATCTCACTCAAAATATCTCCCCACCCTTTGAGGAACCTGCAGGTAAGCAAAGAAATAAAATTGAGTGACATATACCCTTACTTCGAGTCCTCTTGCCAAAGTGTGGTGGCTGAACATTGGTATTGCTGAGGGATGGTGATGATGAACTGCAAAGCTTACAAAACTTTGATTTAAGTTCCGGAAAACTATCATTTTGACTTGATCTTGCAGCTCATTTGTATGATTTATGGTGATGAAATGAAGTGCTCACTGTGCAGCACAAAGAATCCCTGGCTGACTGCAAATTACTATTAGTTAAGAGGGACTCCAAATTGAATTTGCTGTGAAACCCTTGAGTGGTGTTTTTGCTCATTGCCCACATGGTCCATATGACACCTGCCGTCACCAAGCTAGAGTCAAACTCCAATGGAACACAGAAGCTCAGATCGCCTGCCAACAACAACAGCATCATCAAGCCACATATATTCTTGACTTTCTTGCTGCACCTGTCAACTTCAGAGATGTGACTCACAAAGACATTGCATCTAGTGAGATTCCAATGGTGACAACTGCATACACCAAACACTTTGAAAATGATTACTCAGGCATTTGCCCAATCAAGTACTTTGCTAGTAGCGAGAAAAAAAAGTGTTGCAAGTATGAAAATGAGTTAGATACATACTGGACCAACATGCAGTGCAATCTAGCATCAGATCATGTCATCTACCTCATACACTTGCACAACACCAACCTTGATGCCAACACAGTAGACAAGCATATAAAGACAATCAATGCTACATTCTTGGATTCTAATCTATCCTAAGCCATGCTAGAGGCTCAACCCACAAGGTAATCTAAGCAATACAGGTAAGCATGCCTAATTACTTATTGTCAAACTTATCTCTTTGATTGCTCCTTGAATGCTCTTTGTTCTCCCAGAGTATACAGGAATATCTTGTTGGAAACCAGATAGAAATGCAGTAGATGATTGGGATACAATAAGTCCAAAGACCATATCACAAGACCTTGAACTTTGCTGGCATGGATTTGATGATCACACCTGTGACTTGATCCATTGTGATATACTTGATCATCACATCATTGCTGTCTTGGCCTGCATGATTATGATCTGATGCTAGATTGCACTGCTCATACCCTATACACATACATGTACACATTACAGATTTATAACTATCTCTGGACACATTGGCAGTCAACACTACTGGCATTGAAAAGCTATAGTAAACAGGCATTGAAATTGATTGACATCAATGAGATGTCTTTAAAGGACAAGAATCTGTCTACCCTGCCAGTGGTCAGCAAGTATATCAAGGACTCTCACATGCTACTACTCAAGTTAAAGAATATATAGGTAGAGAGTGGAAACCAGTCCCTCGTTCTTTCTTCCATGGCACCAATGCCAAGCAGAGAAGAACTCTTAATGGATCAGGCTTGTCTCTTGGACATTTTTCACAGTGCACTTACCTGGACTGCCTATCCTTGGCTCGATGCCAACAAAAATGAAGAAAATGGAGATGTTCATGAAGAAGCTCCATATTTTATAAAAGAGTAATAGAGCTGTGAAGGTGAGGGTGAAGATGTGGATAAGAAAAGAAGAAGAAGAAGAAGGATGTGGAGACCATGGGCAATCAAAATGCCCATCTTCTGACATACATGTAGCTCCATGAGTACAATTACCAGACAATGCAGTGCATTGCATGTCTAGCACTCTCAGAGGGATAGGACATGGCTTCAACAAACAGGCTATTCCAGAGATGCGAGAGAAACTTGATGCACCTTTGAAGGTAGGTAAGCAACACAATATTAGTTTATGGAAATGCTGACCAAATACATACAGACTCTCAGACTATACTCAGTCAGAGGTTGTGGTCCATCACAAGGAAAATCAGACCAAGGCTTTCAACATGAAGACAACAGAGGAGGAGCTAGATGAACTCTATCCGATAATATTGACAGAGCCAATGAGTGACAAGTTGAATAATACATGGAAAGACAAGCAATTAGGTACAATCATTGCTGCACTCAAGACTATATCCAGCTACCAGGAGAGGTCAATGGCAAGGATGGGGCGAAGGTTATCAGAGGGAGTGGTTATGACAGAGACTGGAGAAGAAAAATGGTCTCCCCAGCCTGGAGAAGCTATGGTAGAAGAAGGAGAAGAAGGAGAAATGGAGGATTCAGAGGAAATGAAGATGGTTTGTTCGGTGGAAGACATAGTGAAGTGTTTAGATGAGAGCTAGGAGGGGAAGACAGAGGGATGAAGTTTCTTATAGTCCTGGAGAGTGGCTTTGGAATGTTTCAAGTTCTGTTCTGGGATCTAGGAGTCTTCTTCGGCAGAGTATCATTTCCAGCGGATGTTCTGCGATGACGTATGATCTTATCTATTTTGTATTTTTCTTCTCCATCAATCAGGTCAGGTGGTGGAGAAGGGAAGTTCTTTCCATGGATGGCATTCTTGTGATAGGGAGATAAGAGGGAAGCGTGGAAGACGGGATGAATCTTCCAGACTTTTGATAAGCGGAGTTGATAGGTGATGGGAGATAGGACTTTGGTGATAACGAAGGGTCCTTCTCATTTTGGAGCAAACTTCGGGTTAATGATGGAGTGGCAGAGGTTCCTGGCCTCAAGCCAGACTTTGTCTCTAAGTGTGAAAGAGATGAATCCTCGGTTGTTCCGAGAAGTCATGACTTGTCAGGCGAGTTCATGAGAAGCTAATGCTTCTTCCCAAGCGGCAGAAAGGTCCTTGAGGTGGGTGTTGATAGCGAGAAGGTAGGATTTGGCAAGTACTGAAGGAAGGGCACAGGGTTCATATCCCATCATGAGATAGAATGGAGATTTGCTAGTGACAGAGTGAGGGTGGTGATTGTGAGCGAATTCTGCATGGGAGATCTTGTCTGCCCATGAGGAGGGGTTATTGCCACAGAAGATGTGAAGATAGGTCTCAACCTCCTGGTTGACTTGTTCGGTTTTTCCGTCAGATTGAGGATGGTACACGGTGGAAAGGGAGATGTCATAGTTCAGGAGTTGTCCTAGCTCTCGAGTGAAGGAGGATGCAAAATGAGGACCGTGATCAGAGATGATTTTGTCGTAGAGGCCACAGTGGAGGTAGACTTTGTGAAAGAAAAGGTAAGCAACGCCTTCAGCAGTAATAGTTTTCTTCATGGGGCAAAGAATTACCCTCTTAGTAAGGCCGTGGTCCACCATGACCAAAAGAGAATCAAAGGAAGAGGAAGTGGAACCAGGGAGATCTGTGATGTGATCACAGGAGACCTGTTGGAATTGGAATGGGCGTGTACAGGAAGATTTGATCAGGATGAGAGGAGTGACAGTGGAATGTGTATTGGACTTGTTCTGCTGACAAATAGAACATCCTTCGATGTATTTCCGGATATATTGTGCGAGTCCGGGCCACCAGAACTCAGCTGTCACAAGCTGACGAGTCTTTAGGTAACCGGGGTGTCCGGTAGACTCATGATCGTGACATCGATCAAGGATGGAGTGGTGGAGGGTCTTGTCGGGAGGGACATAAACACAGCCCTTGTATGTGAGTGAGAGGCGGGAGCGGAAAGCAGGAGGAATGGTTCTGTCAAGCACTTGGAGTGCCTGAAGGACAAGTGGGTTGGAGACTGAGGAGGAGGAGATATAGTGGGCTAGTGTGAAGTCGATAAGGCGGACAAACATAGACGGGGGAAGCAGGGTGGTACCCTTGTTCTCATCGGAGTCTGTAGGGAGAAAGTCACGTCGGCAGGAAAGGGCATCCAGTCCGGATAGTAAGGAACCGGGGACATGGATCATCTTAAGATCGAAGTCTGCTAAATCTAATAGCCAGCGGGCTTGGCGACGGTTAAGGTCCTTGGGTTGTCGGAAGTAAGTGAGGTTCTTGTGATTGGTGAAGACCTGAACTGGGAAGGAAGCTCCATGGAGATAGTGTCTCCATGCCTTGAGGGCATGGATGATAGTGAGGAGCTCGCGATCATAGATATCGTAGTTCCTCTTGGCAGGAGAGAAAGATTGGGAGAGGTATGAGCAAGGGTGCCAATCACTGTTGGTATCAATTTGGAGGAGGATTGTGCCAGTGGCATATTTGGAAGCATCGGTGGCAATGGTGAAGGGTTTAGAGTGGTCAGGAAGCCGAAGGACTGGTTCGGTGAGGAAGAGGTCCCTCAGGTGGGGAAAGCATTGGTTGCATTCAGTGGACCATTTCCAAGGTTGGTTCTTCTTGGTGAGGTCAATGAGGGGTCTAGCGATGGTGGAGTAATCAGGGATGAAGCGGCAGTAGAAGTTGACAAATCCAAGGAAGGAGCGGACTTCCTTGGGGGTGGTCAGAGTAGGCCATTTGGAAATTCTGTCTAGTTTGATGGGGTCCATAGCAATGCGGCCAGGTTCTATGATCATGCCGAGGTATTCCACTGTTTCAGTGGCAAATTGGCATTTCTCGAGATTTAGGTGGAGATCAAGTTCCTTCATGCGCTGGAGAACTCATTTGGTACGTTCCTCATGTATGACTTTGTTGGGAGAGAAGATGAGAAGGTCGTCCATATAGATGACGAGCCATCCTTCTGTGATCATGTTACATTTATAAAACACTGGAAGGTGGCAGGGAAGTTACAGAGGCCAAAGAACATGACAAGAGGTTTGAAGAGGCCTTTGTGAGTAATGAAGGCTGACTTCCATTGGTGTCCGTCTTTAATCCAGACATTGTTGTATCCCCATCGGACATCAAACTTAGTAAAGACCTTGGCGTCTTTGAGTTTGTCCATGAGTTTGGAGATGAGTGGAAGAGAGTAGGCATCTCAAACAGTATGTTCATTGAGGTAGCAGTAATCCTGGCAAGGGCATAGCTTGCCATCCTTCTTTTTGACAAAGAAGAAGGAGGATGCTTGGGGAAAGTTTGAAGGTCGGATCTTTCCAGCGGCAAGGTTTTCCTCTAGGAAATCTTTGGTTGCCTTCTGTTCGGCAGGAGAGAGGGGATAGACTTTTCCTATTTTCAGGGAGAAGGAGTTGTTTAGGTTGATCTCGTGGTCATATGACCATGATGGGGGAAAGTGATTGGTGGCTTCTTTAGAGAAGACTGATGCATAATTGGAGTATTCGGTGGGTAAGGTGATCTTTGGCTTGGCCTTCTCAGCGGTGGCGGCGAGGTGGTTAACTTTGTGATAACTGGGGAGTTATTAGAGAGGTAGTAGGAACTGCAACAAATGATGTGGTGGATAGCATAGTTCTGATGGGTGCGGTGCATGTACTGTTGTTCAGTTTCATGCTCAAGGTATTTATAGAGTCAACGGTCATATACAGAGTCGATGTTGACATGACGAGGACAGGAAGAGGTGGTTTTGGTGAAGAAGGAGTTGTGTCACTTCTGGTTGGTGACATTCATTTGAATAGAATTTGGAGGATTGGTCGGAGGATTCGGGGATGGAGAGGATTTTGGATGTCCAGTTGATGGAGGGATTGACTGCTCGGAGCCAAGGAAGCCCTAGGATGATGTTTTCTCATCCACAGTTCATGATGTAGAGAAGGGGTTTGTGGGCTATTCCTTCGATGTTGGCAAAGAGGGTGCAGGTGAATTGAATCTCACCTTTTTGATTGGCAGATTGGTCGATGTTTCATATGTGGATGGAGACATCTAGTTTTGTGGTAGGAAGACTGTTCTTTCGAACAAACTGCCAATCGATGCAGTTGATATCAGCACCGCTATCAACCAGGGCGCAGGTGTCAACGACTTTCATAGTATGCGAGGGATCAATGAGTTGAATGGGAATCTGCATTGATCTAGATGAATTTGATACTAGTATAGGAGCAAACGTAGCAATAGGAGGGACTTGCGTCGACTGAGATCTCCTTTTCAAAAATCCTGTGAAGGGCAGGAGAATGAAACCTGTCTAATGGTGGTTTCATTGTCGTTGTCCTCAATCTCTTGGAGTTGAGGGAGTTCTTCTTTGACTTTTCAAACTTTTCGTTCTTTGGTCAAGGAAGAAGCGAAGGGGAAGTTGGGCAGTCCCCGGATCGGTGACCGGTCTTGCGGCAATGGAAGCAGTGTCCTTCCTTGAGGCAACATTGGCATTCTTCTGGGGTCATCTTGGAGACATGGATAGTCTCGACATTCATGGCATTGGGGTCTCGTTCCTTGTGATGGGTGGTAGAGTGGGCATATGTGATGGCAGGGATTCTCCCTTGTTTGGCAATTTCTTCTATGTGCAAATTGGGTTTGAAAGGTCTGTGCCTGTGCGATCCATGCTTTGCTGGTGATAGGGGGGGTGTCCATCATTTGGACTTTGCACATAAGTCTGGTGGGTATTCTGGCATTGAAGTGTTCAATGAGGACTGCATGGTCCTTTACTTGGGTGATGGTGGTGTGGTTTGCAAAGTCAGCAACATATTTGTCTAGGGGAATGTTTTCCTTTCGGTTGTACCTCTTTTCCATTCTGGCTATCATAAGCCAGGCAAGGGAGGTTCCTTTGGTATTAGCATGTTTAAATGCTGTGGAAAACTTGGTGATGAACTCGTCAAACGTTCCAAGGAAGAGGGTACTAGTAGTTCCATCGGCAAAGGCAGTGAGGGTGGCTTGCCAATAAGTGGAGGCCCAGGTAGCAGCTGTCCCTTTAGTCATGTAAGAAAGAGCGAAGGCTACCTTCTTTGCATCAGTGGTATAGATTTCCTCATTTACGAGGAGATAGGTCATAACGGCACCCATCCATGTGGTGGCCTTGTCATAGGTTCTGTCAAAGGCATTAAGATGGAGTTTGGAGGGTCTCGAGGTAGAGGACATTCTGGGAGGAGCAGGGGGAATGGGAGGATGAGGGTTAGGCGGTGGAAATGAACCCAAGGGTGGTGGTTGATGGGAGATGGGAGTGGGAGAGGGAGGAGTAGGAACACAAGGGATATCAAGGGAAATGGAGAAGTCCTGAGCAAGTTCTTGATTGGTGAGGAGTTCTGCTTCAGAGGAGAGCGGGATGTCTTTGTCAAAGAGGTGGATGGAAGGGTCTTCCTCAGATGAGTCTTCTGAGGTGGAGAGGGCAGGGGATGGGCAATGAAGGCCCCAAAGACTAGATGGTAGATGAGGGTTTGAAATGGTGGTGGCTTACAGCAAAGGTAGCCAGTAGAGATATACTCTTGAGCTTTTGTTATGCTTGGGCTGGGTAGGTACAAGTGTAGACTTTGTGAAGTGAAGAACGAGGAGAGCATCGACTCAAAAGCACGATGAGGTCTTATAGAGGTAACATCCTTCTGAGTAGGACAAAGACTTCAAGGGATCAAGGGAACTTGTGGGGTCGTCCTCATGAGGTTCAAGGTTCAAGGGTTTCAAGGATGCTGGGCTGGTACCAGCAGAGTCAAGTGGAGACCACAAGAGCAATGGATTTGTACAAGGTACAGGAAGACAAAGGAGCTCAAGAGTAAAGAACTACATGGAGCTATAAGTGAAGTTTTATATACTACATGGAGTGAAGGTTCAGGGCAAGCATGGAATGTGGGAGAACAGGAGAGAAGGTGAAGGAAGTACACAATGACTAAACAAGTGGAGTACCATCGAGATACTGACGGAAAGGAACTGGAGATAAGAATGAGTCATTGTGGAAAAGGAATAGTGTCCAGGATAAGTGTTATACAAGGTAAACGATAAGACAAAAGAATAGATCATAACAAACCATCCAACAATAAACAACCTTTAAAGCATCCTGAACAAAAAGTGAACTCTAGGATGGAACTAATGTCGCTATTTTCAGTTAGAACAGGTATTGCCAACCATGTTACATTGTACAGTTTTTGATCGCAACCGGTGTGATTCTTTCTCGGTATCAGGTGCACCAGGCGATTTTTTTTTCCCCCTTACTACATGCTCATTGTTCTTGCCCTTACCTAGCCATCCAGGCAGTAGCATCATGGCCATAAAAACAGCAAGTATCACTCTGTAGAGGTCGTCATGAAATTGGAGCATCCTTCTAGTCATCTTTACCTCTCGCTATCTTCCATATTGAAGGTATTCACTTGCATTCCTGATCGCTGGATCCTCCAGACCAGGCAATTGTTCCTTCTCAGGATCGCCTTGATGATCCAATGTCAAGATTACTTACTTCAGCACCAAAGGATGATAGTGAGGTATCTGATGATGTGAGGTTCTCCTCACTCCTGCCTTTCCATTACTGACACCACTCCGTAATGCAGGCCATGGATACTACTCTAATCTATTATGAAAGAGATCCCAGAGTTGAGGTTGAGACCAGAGTGAATCAATCCCTCAGTGTCGAAGTCAAATTCAAAGTAAACTGCCTTGGTGATGAAGTCCAAGTCAAAGTCAAAGTAAACCAACCCCTTGGTGATGAATTCGAAACCAGAGTAGACAGGGCAGTTGCATTGGCATTGGCAGATTTCAAGATGACACTGGACTTGCACAAAGGCATGCATCATCAGGATGTATGTAGGTATTAGCTGATTGTGATTTATCACTCACCCAGTGATAGATGATTCTGCTGGCTACCTTGCGTTACATTGGAGACATTATTTGGCAAGGTTCAGCCAGCATCGTCAAATTTGCTATACACTGCATGTGTAATAGTGACCATTGACCTGCATGAAATTAGTATCGTGCTGAGTCAGAACACGAACTCTTAGATTTCCAGCATAATCTACAGCTGGAATATTTTGTTATCTCATGTACAGGTAGACCACTATGTAGGCTACCTTCCCACCAAGTTTCATTTCTCTACCCCCAATCCTTAAGGAGATATCTACAAATTAGTTGTGAAGTCCCTTATGCTAGTGTATACTACACCAACATTATGTACACTTTTATTAGCTTCCCATATATAGGAAGGCCCCTATGTAGACTACATTATCATGTATTGCATTGCTTTATCTGCACAGCCCTTGAGCCACATGGTCACTGCTGTATAGCATTGAAGCTGTGTGACTCTATGTATGGAATTATAAGGCTTGGGTGTTTCCATGGAAACACACAGCCTTAAAGCTGTGCAGAGTTCTGTGTTGTGTGCACAGCCTCAAGGAACAGATGAGTAAGCGCTGAGCCAATCCTTACCAATCATTGTAGCAGCCAGCCAATAGCATAAGAGCCTCAATGAGTGGAATGGCTGTGTGCATAGCCCAAAAGCAGCAACATATGGGAGCACAGCCTCATGTAAAAACAGTATATAAGGAGTGGATTCTGCCAGCAAAAGGAGCAGCCAATAAATCAAGAGCCAAGTATCTAGAAGCCAAGCATCTAGATAGAGCTAGATAAGGAGCTCATTAGACTAGACTTAGTAGCACTTCTACTACTAGCTAGTCAGTTGTATTAGGTAGCTTGTACTAAGCAGAAAACAAGTGCCCATAGAAGGCAACCTATACAAACAGATTATCTAAGTATATCCCTAAGTGGGCATATCACTTGCCAACTGTAACCTAAGTAAATCTAGCCTAGGAATACTTGGGAATATTCGCTTTAGAAATCACTTTGCTAAGCTTGCTGACTTGTATTCACTCCAGTTGCCCAATATAGCAGGTTTATAAATAACCAATATTGTGTGTGAACTGAGTGACATATCTAGTATTTTCCCACACCATAGCCACCATAGTTTCCCAGGAAACATAGCTAACTTTATATCAGACATTATATCACCATTCTGTCTATATCTATTCCAATAACGGAATTCTTTCTGTGCTTTGTCTGTGTAAAATTACACTATAAGACAAGCTCCCATTTCGGCACATAGCCCCTAACACAGCCACTATACTTGAAGCTCAACAAAGCTGACAAGTTCTCTACAGTTTCTATAGCTAACACATCTAGCTACGTTTACCTAGTTATTACTAATATCTTAGTAGTTCTTTATACTACTACCATTAGCCACACCCAGCTAGGAAGAAACCAACCCTTTTCCTTAGACAAATAATCAGGAAAGGAAGAACAACCGGGGAGCCAATTGGCTAAGTTTTCTTACTCACTCAGTAGATCAGTTTCTATTTCTTTTCTTCTGTTTGATCTGGTAGTTAGTGTTGTCCTATCACCAGCTTATAGCCAGATTGGGCCTGGAGGATTAATTGCCCATAGATTTCCCTAGCCATCTAGCAATCCAAATCCTGAACGAATGACACTGTGGCTGCCCAGTTGTTGTTATAGGTATGTCTACCACTGGTTCAGACGAATTTTTACTCATGTCCCTAGGCCACTATTCCAATACTATGCTAGGGGATGGACCAGTCCTAGTGATGCTTAGATAGGCAAGGGTGTGGTGTATATATAGCTGCATGTATGTATTTGAAATGATGTCAAGGTTTGAGATGCTATCGGAATGTTATAAGCATGTTGAGCGTGGAAAAGTGCCAATAGGACTGGTGGGCTATCAGCATGCCCACACTGTTCTTTCCCGTATTACAGGTCTACCTGCAACGCTCCCATCCCTGTGTCACATATCCCCAGGTGAGCACCCCAACTGCATCTCGCCACTGAAACCAGAATTCCCTCCCACTGCCACCTACATGACTCCCCCACCCTCCGGTATGCCTTCATCATCATACTCACCATTGACATGACATCAGTTGACATCCCCAGCATCATCATGCTATGGATGGGGAATCACTCCCTGAAGGGGCTCCAAGGGTTTGTGATTATCATGATCATCTATACTTGCTAACGGACCGTTGAAATAGACTTTTCTGCCACAGGCATTGGCTTCCTTTTCTGAACAAGCATCTTCCTCAAAGTCCAAAGGCAAGACATCCCTCCAAGAGGGGCACAGCGCATTTACAAGGCACAGCCCATATCCCCATTTACCTTACTTGGCACCTTCCTCATCCCAGCAGCCTAGCATCTCCATGAAAATATTGACAACTTCCACTTCTATACAGCGGTTTACTACCAAGATTGAGGAGCTCAATAAGATGAGTGAGCTCTTAGAGACTGGCCAAAATGCACCTTCACAAGCCGCATTGAGGATACATTATGTGATATGGAAACAAGAACTCGACATCCAACAGCAGGAGCTTACTGTTAGAAGGTCCAAAGCCGAAACTGAACACAAGTGTGAGCAGGAGTCGGGAACACTCCAAATCAAGTTGCAGGAGACCCACCAGTGTACCATTACCCAGCATATTGATCTGCTGAACAAGCAGATGGAATACATGTGAATGATGCAGCAACTGGGATTACCTGTCAACTCTAGTATGTTGGGTCAACTGGTGGACCCAGGGCAACATGGTTCCTTGTCAGCCACTGGGCCCTCTTCGACCTGATCATTACCCTATCTTCGACTTTGAATGCAAAGTTTTTCAAAGCATGCACAACACCTGGAGCTAGCTCATACTGACTCCCGGCTTTGATAGGAAGGTGACGGTGGCCTTAGGTTGACCATTATCAATGGTGGTGAGTTTTATCCCAGACGCTGTAGGAACCCGTGGTTTCCTGTACTCACATTCCCCTTTCTTCCCCTTTTCTAGCAAAACAGATAATTGTCACCAAACATCCTTCAAGTTATCCATTGAGCCTTATGTCTGTCTGAGTGTTGTCCGGTGCATATCTGTAGGTATCCGTGGTTATTCTGTGCTTGATGCGTTGACCGGATCAACTCTGACCATTCCAGATGGCTGTGCCTTACCTCACTTATTCCCTTTCCTTGTCGTATGAGACGCGCATGACCTATTGAAGGCAGTGTCATTAGTGGTACTCGATCTGGATCCATTCAGTTGGTCTCGAGTATGTCTCGAGTGACTACACGGTGCAGGGATCACGGCCCTTCGTCCTTAACCCTTTCACTTATACCTGTCATAGCATTTTTACACTGCCTTCTGAGCCATCCATGTGCCCAAGAAGCATTTTTCTTACATTACACTCTCCGCTCGTAGCTATTGGATATTACACTCGGATACAGTCTTGTATATAAAGAGACTTGTACTAGTTAGAAAAGAATCTACCTTTTTAGCACCTATCTGTCCGCTTCTGTGAAAGGCTTCGTTGGTCGTCGACGTCTCATCGTCCAAGCCTATTCTCCCTCTTCTGTTCCGGTTCTCGTCCGGACCCATTGTTTCTGTTCCGGTCTTTATTCTGGATCGTTCCGGATCCACCTACATTCGCTTGGAACCTCTTAGTCTAACCCTTCCACTACAACAACTTTCCTTGAACCCCTTGGGACGAGTTCATACTCACACCCACACTTGAACCCCTCAGTCTCTCTCTACAGAGGACACCTTCACCCTGTTTCTTATCACTACAATGCCTTGGAGTCGACAACAGTGGCTTCAAAGGCTTTTATGTTGATTCACTCTTCTCTAGTTTACGACCATCACCTGGTTTTATTTTATTTTATTTTATTCCAGCTGTGCTGAATGGTGTCGCTGTTTTATTGTACCAGCATTTCACTCAAGATCTGTTTCTATTCATTTAAGTAACATCTCTTGTATCATACTGGTGTGCTAACACAACAATATTTATTCCTCCCCATTGTTGATGACATACTGCAAACCAAGGCTTGTGAAGAGCTCTCACATCAAAGTCACTTGGAACACTTGACTGGGCGAACCAACTGGAACCTGCACAATGACATCTTCACCCTCTCTCAAGACTTCGTCAGCTTCCTGTTGTGCCCATGGCATGGTGGATGGTCGTCCAAGAGTCTCTTCAAAATGAACAACCATGTTGTGCAAGATTAGGCAAGCTTGCACCCAATGGACGGTGTATTGGACATTTTCCATTGTCCTAATATGCATTCAGAGTTCCTTCAGCGACTGAAATCAACCCTTTAGGGCTGCATTCACGTGCTCCACACAAACATGAACCTAGTGATGATTGTCAAGCCATGTCGCTGCCAAATCTCATGGTGCGTACCTTCGACAAATAGTGATTATACAATTTCTGTGCCCTTGACACTGGTATGTTTCGGAGTGCCTTGAAAGGCACAACACACCTCATTTTTTATGGGTAAGCACTATCCGCCCATGTCCAATGGTTTGCGGGAATTAATGCCCCATCTGTCTCTATGACGTGCATTCCTTGGAATGCATATGCAACATGGACACTCCCAGGATGGCCCAACCCATAGTCAATGATTGACAAGTTGTTTACCATGACGACGAGCTTCAATCACATCAATTAGTGTGCATCTCTCATTCTTACCTAATAATCAAGAGAATAATTTCATTTCCTGTCTGTGAATGTATCACCATAGATTGCTGGCTTCTCAAACAGGTTGAACAGGGTTCCATCAGCAGCAAAAATCCCACCATGCCAAGCCACACAAGTCTTCATCTCAACAAAGCATCCTGCTAATTCCACTTCCCTCGACTCAGCTGTAGGAAAGAAAATAAAGTTGTTGTGTTGATCAAGAATGGCAGCCATCACCTGGTTTGTGCAATTGATGACAGACCCAACGCTAACCCCAGCCCACTGGGCTATGTATTCAGGTGTGGCGGCATTACCATGGTGACCCACACGGTTCAGGAAGATAGAAAGTTGGATTGCAACTGGAAGTTGTGGGTGATTGGAGTTAGATTGGAAGATGGGACTTTTGAAGATCCAATCAAGTATGCAGTCGAATATCTCTGGATCGACACAGACTTTTTATGGAACAGATGTGGTCGATACTTGGCAAAGTGATCCAGAAGATATAGTTGTGATGCACATAACAGTGGCTTGATTATGTGATTCAAAACATGCACACTTTCCACCTCATCGCACAGTACCCTGATTGCATCAAGTAGTCGATGACAGTGTGCACCCCTTCGCTCTACCGAATCAACTGACTCGATACTCGATTCTGTGTCAGAGCCAAGCTTATCGAGATAGGGAGTGATGGGGGAAGGGGGTGTGATGATGATGTATCCTGGTGGGTGCAATGAGTTGTCTGAATCATCATCCATGTCTAATTCTTCATTGGTTCTGTCCCATGCGTTCTTCAGTCACACCAAGCTTGTCTTGTGCTCTAACTGTAACAACCCAATATCCTATCTAGGACAATAGGAGGTTCTGGAGGTTGCCTGGTAGATCCTAGAGCGCTTGCAATGAGTAGTTCTGTTATCAAGTACAATCACTAGACCACTAGGGTCTATAGTAGATTGCTAGCAATAACAATAGAGGGGAACTAACAAGAGAGGGGAAACAACAAGAGAACTAGACTAGAGACTAACTACTATAACATAGGGCTATTTATAGAGGCTAAGTGCGAGCACAGGCCAAGCTGTGGAAAGGCTGTGGGAATCTAAATAAGGTTAATACCACGGTCACTGGGTACCATGAGGATACTCTAGATAAGAGCTGTTAATGCTATTGGAGGATAAGGGAAAGTGAGTCAAGAGGAAAGTCATGAGGCAAGCATAAGGATGCAATGTGTATACCATGAGGTGGCATGATGTGCACAGCCTAGATAAGATCATGTGACTTGGTCATGTGACTAGTAGCGTGGGAGACATGTGACCTGATAAGGTAAGTCTTGGCAAGTGAAGGAATACTATGGTATGCTTTGGTAGTGTTTTGTGTGCACTAGTAGGACTAGTGTTAGTGATTAGGAAATGAATGGTAGTGAAATGTAATCAAGAAATGTAGTGTCTGTAACACTAACAGGTCAAGAGCCTACAGTAGAATGTTCCTCTCAGAAGCTCGGGGCATTGTGGAGGAGCGAGAAAGGAGGACTACATGGCACTTATCTTTCTATCTCGAGCCTCTTGCTCTTTGTTTCTCATCAGTACTATATATATTCACTGTAAAAATGGATGTGCTTCGGCATATGCAGACTTTGACCTCAGCCCACTCCATTACACACCAATAATTAGCACCAGCAAAGGCATATAATTGCACAGTAATTGCCTTAGTGAACCACACTAATAATTAGAATACTAAGGGCAGCATGATTACCAATTCTTTTAAAACTTGGAGGAATTTTGAAAGATCATCTTTATTGTTTTACATAGTAGGAAGCCTATGCAACATGAAAGAATTGAGATGTACCAGGGAAAAGTGTTCTAACAATAGTATGACACACAAACACTACCAAAGTGTACCATAGTATTCCTCATCTTATCTCACTTACCAAGATTTACATCATCAAGTCACATGCCTTCCCATACTACTAGTCACATGACCTTATCTCTTATCTAGGCTGTGCACCTCATGGCTGCCTCATGGTATATACATAGTATCCTCATGCATGTCTCATGCTTTTCCCCCTCTTATCTATAGTATCCTCATGGTACCCAGTGACCATGGTATTAACCTTATATAGATTCCCACAGCCATTCCACAGCTTGGTCTGTGCTCATACATAACCCCATGATAAATACCCCTATATTCATAGTACTATTCTCTAGTCTAGTTCTTCCCCTTTATTCTCATTGATAGCAAGCTACTATAGGCTCTAGTGGTCTCTTGTTCCCTTTCTACTTGAGACTACTCATTGCAAGCACTCTAGGATCTATTGGCAACCTCTAGAACATCCTATTGTCCTTGATAGGATATTGGGTCGTTACAGGGAAAGGGTTCTAATAATGATATGACAGTGAAATTCAACTACTATACTTTGGTCTTTACCAATATTGTATCATTTGATGGGAATATGATAGTATGGTTATCAATTCTTTGAAAACTTGTAGGAGTTTTGAAAGATCATCTTTATTATTTTAGAGGAAATATATACATGATAAAAGAATTGTTGAGCAGCATAGGTATCCAGGGCAGTGGGAAGCCCACCAGCTCAATTTACCAGAGCAGAAGATAGAAGTAAGAGGGGAAAAGTCTCTGTTGTATTGGAAGTGAATCCAGCACTTATATATATGTTATGTAGTTATATATGGGGAAGTAATATAGCATTTCCCCATGTGTATGGTAGTGATCTGACTTAAATCCAATTAACTCTGGTGCATCTCCAGTTTGGTCTAGAGGGATCCAAGTTAGACTTATGTCTGGAGTTCATCTGGACTAAGTCAGACAACGTCGGAGTTAACTATACTACTAATGGAGTTGTATTCTATACTTCCTACTAGTCTATTCAATAGTAGAATGTGGTATTACACTTCGTGAATTTAGATACCTCACTTTTCTTCCAGTTGAGCAACTGGACTAGGTCCGCTTTGATTGACTCCTCCATAAAAGAGTCCACTAGGAACTTGATGAGGGTCCATCTCTGTCATGAGTGTGGCACGCACTTCTGTTAAGTGGCAAGTGAACTTGAAAAAGTGAGATCTCATGATTAGTATCATTGGACTTGGAGTAGCTTAAATGAGTAATTTACCTGGGTGGCCACAGTGTCAGTGAGGGTGATCTCTGAGTTCTGGTTAGAAAATCATTGTTAACAAGATGAAAATCCTTACCAATATATGGTCTTCCACAAGCTTGATTCAGAGCCTCTCAAATGGTCTGTTTCCAAATGCTAGTGGTAGTTTTCTTTGCAGGAATTTCTGGCCAGCCAATGTGAGAAAGCATTTTGTAGATCACAAGGTATTCAGCCTCTTTGAGGGCTTGGCGTTGGTTTGCGTCCTTGTCATTGGCTGTGGTTATGATGAGGCTTACTTCAGGTGGGTTGGTGGGATCTACTGGTAGGCTGCAAGCAGTGGGTATGTCTGAAAAATTGGAACTAGACAGATTGGAATGGTTCCCTGAAAAAGTAGTGAACAAGGAGACTGCAAAATGGTTGCTGAGGCAGAATTTGCCAGGTGGTGTGGGTGGCATGCATAACCAGGTAAGGATTGCCAGCCCATGCCATTGTGTGGTCACTACCAAATGATCTCAAGTGCTCTTGAGAAGCGAATACTGGACTTGAATGTGCACATGACTGGGTTGGGTTTTGTTCCACTCTCTGGAAATGGTCACCCTTGCAGAAGCCAACCTTGAGCAATGGTCTTTCAGCAATGTAAATTGAAGTACTTACCATGAAGTCCATGCTGTGGGTCATCATCATTGTCACATGCTCCTCCAAGCTTTGAGGGAGAGATATAGTTGCCTGCCAAGCCTGTGCAGGCCTACCAGAGAGGCTGATGGTGGTTTGAGGGATGTAGTACTGCATAGCCTGCACAGTGTTGTCTCTGGCAGCAGTGAAGTATAATTGGGGGGTAGGTGGCAAGATAGACCTTGTGATGCAGCCAGGCAGGTAAGCATCCTCTGAAAGAGCTGAAACATGATGAGGTTGTGGTTGTTGGATCACAATGGAGCTAGCTGGGATGACCACCAGCTTAGGAATTGATGGATCTGGAACCAGTACTGCAAGTAGATGGGGTGGCAGCGAAGCATGCAGAGCTCGAAGGGGAAGGAATGGTCTCAGGAAGAGGCCTGCCAATGGTGAATAAGGGGATTGATGTCAAGCATCGTGATGGGCAATCAAGGCCTGATTGTTGGCTGCTGACACAGAACATCTCTAAGAAGGGTCCATGGAAAGTGTTACTGGTCATGGTGAATTGGGAAGATTTTAAATGATTGCCAGATTCTGATATCTAGCCTGAGAGGAATAATAAACATTGCTTACACTTTTTTTGCATCCTACACCCTAGCATGCCAGGCCAATCAGCCAACTACCAGTACATTTCAATTGTTCAGTGTGATCATTGGCTGGTATGAGGATTAAACCCTTAATGGAATCAAAATTGTCAAGGGTCAATGTGGACTAATGGTTATGCCCATACTGCATTGGTGGACCCAATGAGTTGATTAATGGGAAATAATAGCCTGAGGTACATTGTTTACTAATACAGTACCGAGATGAATCACCACCTAATGTATGGCCATAAGGGGCTCTTGTTGAAGACTGGGTATATCTTTTGCAATCTAGGTTTAGTGTCTATGTGCCCAATCCCCTTCCAGTGATCATGAATGATCCATAGTGATTGTCGTTGAGCTTGCAGGAGGATTGGTCTAAATGGATATTGGTTGTCTCTAGTAGGACCAGATCTCTGAGAGGATACTTGCAACTGGTGTAGATAACAAGGGGTCGCTGATAACCTTCCTGGACTAAGCCAATCAGGTCACAAGCTAAAGAAAAGGGGATGAGGATGCAATGTGTTCAACCCTAAAGGGATTTAAATGTGAGTCGAAGAGTAGGAAGACAAGAAACAGGAAGTCTGAGGCTTCTAGACAAAGTCCAGAGCTTTGGATACATGAGGGAAATGGATGTAAGGATACCCAAGAAACACCTGAGCATCGGATTGTAAGGAGTGAGACATTTGAGAGCATGAGACGTGAGTGAGAGTGATGATAAGTCATGCAATAGGTACCAGACTTTGTATTGGAGGTGTTTGAGACAACGTGGGTGAAAAAAAAAAGATCAACACCAACTGGGCAAAAGATGTATTCAGATTTCCGAATACAAATATCTATAGTCTCAGAGCATACTCCGGACTTAATGGTAACCAAGGACAAAGTAAAATAAGGGGATGAAACAAACAGTAAGAATTGGACATCACCAACAAGTCTGAAGTCCAGCATGTCTGGTATCAAACCCAAGGTAATCTGGATCGGATCGATGGAATATGGCATTGGACTTGTGTTAACTTGGACTGGACTTGGACGGGACTTCATACAGAATGTAAAGGATAAAATACGGAAAGTAGTCCAGACCAACAAGTCCAAAGTCCGGCATGTCTAGTGTCAAACCTGAGGTAATCCAGGTCAGATGGATGGAATATGGCATTGGACTTGTGTTAACTTGGACCGGACTTGAACTGGACTTCATACAGAATGTAAAGGATAAAATATGGACCATGTTCCATAGTGGATGGACAAACAGAGGAGGATTTGGAGTAATATCATGAAATGACCAGATATAAACCTAGATGAATATGGATCTCTATACTGGGGTGCACATGTCGATTATGGAACCACTTCATATCTACAGCTATGTGCTCCAGGGTAAGATGTTATGCTTGGCCTGGGTAGGGATGAGTGTAGCCTTGAAAGATAGGTTCGAGGGTTCGAGTGATACATAAGCACACACTCAAGGGTAGTGTGAAGTCCAAGGGAAAACATTCCACTCAACAGTGGGGATGACTGATCAAGGAGTCAAGGGGCTGGTCTAAGGCCAGGGGTGAGACTTAGATGCGAAAGCAAATAAGGTATGATTCAAGAAGATCTAAGCTAAGGTACAAGAGTGAGATATCAAGGGTATACTATGATCACTGTCAAATACTCACTATTTGTGTTTGCAGTTGTCAATTCTTTTGTGCAACTGAACTGGATGAACCAAAATCGGACTCCTGAGCAAGTGTCTGTAGTGCGTGCAGATCTACTGAAGCTGGTAAATTCATCTTTGTCATTGTCTGTAGTAGAGATGCTAATAATTTTCATGAATATAACCAAATATCAATCCCAGCTCCCCCAACAGCACACACAAGTGGACACTTAGCAATCAGGATTGTCAGGATTGCAATGGATTACCTACCCATTCAATCCTCCACTGTCCCATGTGAGCAAGTGTTCTCATCTAGCACTGACACCGACATGCACAAGCACAACCAGATCAATTCCACATTGATGGAGGCACTGCAAATGCTGAAGTTGAAACTGAGGAACAATCACTTGAACTTTACACGTGGAATGTTCATGAGGCAATCCAAGCTGATTGAAAATAGCAATGACTCCAAGGAGCTTGAGCTTTCGGGAGCAGTTTGACAAGCTAGTCAAGCAGGTGGCAAATGAGGATGGGATGCCAGGTGATTATGATGACATTGATGACAATGATGCAGTTGAGATCTTTCCCCTCCCAAGCCAGTAGAGCCTATATAGTGTTGTTGTTATAGTGTGCTAGCATACCACATACATGGATTCATTGAACAAAATTCTATGGTATCAGGACCCTAGAGCTAGATTCAATGGTCTCAACCAGAGTCAACCAGATAGAGGGATAGATGTGTGGGTCTGAACGTCTGTCATCATGCTACCACTCATTGTAGCTATCCCGTCCGTAAGAACACCAAGAATGATGGGAAGATGGAGCTGCAACATCATCTTCTCAATAGTTGAACCTGTTTCTTGGAAGAAGTGGTGGTATGTAGTTATATTGTCTCTGGGTAGATTCATCTGAATAAGTGCATTGATGCCCTGGTTCCTTGTTGTCCCAACCATGGTGATGGCCATCTGGACAGGGTACATTAATGTTGTGATGGATGTGGACATGAGCAAGGGAGCTGAGGGCATGGAAGAGATGCCCAAGGTCAGCCAAAGAGAAGGGTGGGCAGAGAGAAGCAGGTGTCACCAGTGAGGACATGCTGTGTGCAGCTGTCAGCAACAACATTGTGATCTCTGAGCATGCTGATGCACTTCTCGGAGCACCAGCTTGATCTTGTCCCACAGCACAGTTATGGGCAGCTCCTTGAATTTGACAAGTCGGTTTTTGAGGATGCCACTGGCTTTATCAGACAGTTGGCATTTATCTGTGTCACTCTTAGTTGCAAGTTCAACCAGTGGGACAACAAGACGAACATTGAGAGGACTCTGGGATTCCTCACTTGATGAAGGTATCCATGAGATTGAGTACTGTGTTTTTGAGGTGCGTTGCTTCTTGCTGGGTGTCAATTCCTTGATATTACATTAAGTATCCATAAACTAGATGAAGAGAGATTGGAAATGGACCTTTCTTTAGAATTTTGTTCATTTGTCCTAGTCCGAAAGATATTTGCAAGGGTGTCATCAAGAGTCATCATTTGTTTGTCATCCATGAGCTCTTTGTCAGCCGGTCTTCTTGTGCATATGTTCATCTGAGTAGTCTTCATAAAAGGGAGTGAAGGAAGTATGTACAACTAGACTGACATTATTAGCACAAATGTGTGTTAGCGATGCAAGCAGCATACCACATGGATAGGATCACTGTTAGACTTTTGTGAACTATCAAAGTTGAGCAGGAACCATTGATTGGCCATCCAGACATTATACCACATGTATGTCAAGACCACAGAGAGTAGGCAACTGAAAGAAACCAACCTTGGTAGTCACATCAAACTTGCGGTGCAAGTCATCCATGAATCCGCTGTAAAGTATCAAAGAAGTCCTGTAGAGATCAGCAGGACTATCTCAAAGAAAGGGGGCGAGTATGACTCAACCCAAGGGAGTAGCAGGGAATGTTGAAGGACTATAATGGAGCAGTTAGAGGTATCCCAAGACCCAAGGAAACAGTCCAGAAGTCTGAGTTTTGGAAGTCCAGAGTATAGGAGATGGATGGAACATATTCCAGAGGTCGTGAGGGACCATGAAACAGTGTTAGGAATGGTGGGGAACAATAGCAGTCACACGGGACTGCATAGGCCTTAGGCTCGACAAAGATGGGGTGCGGAAAGATGTATTTCAAACCGAAATACGATGTGTTTATAGTCGCCGGGCATTCCCAAGACTATAGGAACAAGGTTCTAAGTAAGTCTGGACATACTGGTCTGAAGACCGGCATGTCTGGTGTCAAACCCTATGTAATTGGGGTCGATCTACCGGTCTATGCTACCGGACTTCGATCAGACTACATATGGAAGATAAAGGATACATACAGACCATGTTCCGGATTGGATGGATGAACAGAGGTGGACATTTGACATGGTGGAGAATCGTGAAATGACTGGATATCGACCTGGAGAACCACAGATCTCTACACCATGCTCTGCCAAGAACACATGAACAGTCACAATAGCCTCCAGAAACTCTCCAAAGCTGGAGAAAGAGTTTGATTCTGTAACAACCCAATATCCTATCATGGTGTAGAAACAGTAATAGTAAATGGGAAGTGAGTGTTGCTCATCCCAGAGGTCCAGGCTAAGGTCAGATACTATAGAAAGGGGAAGCTAAGCGTTGTCTCAAGTGCAACCAAGGAAATGAAAACAGAAACAAAAAAGGATCCAGAACAACGGCTTCGAGTTCAGAAGAGTCCGGGAAAGTTTTGGAACATGCTCAGAACTACGGTTCTGAGCCCGGAAGTGAAAGAGCAATGATAAACGTTGAAATAAAGTAGAAAATGAAAGAAATGTCGACAACAAGTGAGAAATGAAAAAAACATGAGGGGAACAATATGGAACAATGGTTCCAAGTTCAGAATGGCGCAGGAAGATATCTGGAAGCGCTCAGAACAACAGTTCCAGGCTCGGAAGAATGAAGAACAATGAAGGAAGTTGGAAACTAAGCAGAAAACGAAGTGGACGATCCTACACATGGGCAGGAGATCTTTGCATGAAAGAAATATCTATATTGGTGGTAAACACAAACTCTTTATAGTCCAGGCATACCCAAGACTGTCCTTCCCTGATATGGTAGCTATTGAGTACCAAGTGAAGGCTATGAAGAAAAAGCCCATCGACCCTATGTAGTCAAGGGAAATGGAAAATAATCTGTGAGACCCTGCGACCAGGCTCAATATGATGGATATGAAAACTCTAAAACTGTACCAGCATGACCCGGATGACAAACCCAGACTGGATACAACACGGAAACCAGATACATACAGAAACAACAGATTGCACTTGGGCGGACACAGGAAGGCAACAGATGTTTGGATGATGTTGGTAATGATCTGCAAAGCTGCGGAAAGGGGCTATACAACCATAGAGAGCGTTGAGCTCCTACTACAATAGAAGCCCTCCGTTCCTCACTGTTCTTGTCGCCGCTAACCTCACTTTGTGCACTAATGTTTGATCTGTGGTCTATTCATTTGATGAAATGGATGAATCATCTCTGACTCCAAGGACAAGACCATCAGGATTTAAAATGCCATCACTAGTCAATGTGTAGCAGGTCCATTTGAGAGGCCCTGGGATCTGTTGCTTTGCTTACTCATCTAATGGTGGATATATGATCTTCAGCTCTATACCTCATATTGACTCTTTGGCATATGATCATTAGGGTTTAAAATGCCATCACTAGTGATAAATTCATTGAAGGACATATAGGTTTCATCTTATTTATTGCATTCATGCTTGATGATATATATTTGGCTCCAATGATGAGACCATCAGGATCTGGAATGCTACCAGCAGGTTCACTTGAGAAGCATAGGCTTTATCATTGTCACTGGGTCATGTGATGGCAAGTGCATACTATGTCTCTGGCTCTAATAACAACATTATTAGAGTTTGGAAAATGTGTTGCAGCAGCAGCAGTATATAATCAAGAATGATTGATTCATCAAGATATGTTAAATTAGAATGCAAGTTTGTTTGATTAGAACATCTAATAGCTTTTGCATCTTGAGCAAATTGAAATACATAGATCTGAATAATGTGGTACTGCACTAAAATAGTGACACAGTGCTTTGGCTATGAAAAGAGGATATGTTAGGCTTAATTAAAATAGAAGCAAACCAATAAGTTAGATTATTTGTGAACCAAAATGAACTTATATGTAACAGTGCAGGATACACCAACAGAGAGAAAACAATCAAGAAATGTATTAGATGTTTTCACATTTCAGCATGTAAATAATAGATTTTAGTTTGAATGCTCTTAGAAAGCCAGTTCATTTTATTCAAACAAGGATATGAGAAGAGAATAAATTGTCTTTATTTACAAACTTGAAAAACATATATTATGCTACTCATCTACTTCACTATTCACTTTAATATCCACTTTAATATCCACTTCAATAATTTGCCTCTTTGCAGCTGCAGTAGCTGCTTTAGTAATGACATTTGCCCTTGACCACTGTCCCTTATCAGGATTCTCATGAGCATACCTCTTCTATGAGCCAGGTTTGTGGGTACAAAGACAATTCCTCAAAGTTTCATATCACAATGTGCATTGTAAATCCAATGGGCTTGATTTTCCAGCTCAACAATGAGCTTTGAGGTAGCATAAACAAAGCTAGATTGATCCTGTTTGATCTGTAAACAAGTACAATTACATAACATTATATATATCTCAAATATAGATATGGATAGTTATACCTGGTGTGGACGATCAGATATCCAATCCATAGTTGCTGAATCATCATGATCCAAATATATGGCTGCTGTATATGCATAGGATATAAATGCTTGAGTATTGGGAGTACCAAAATGATTTCACAGAGTCCATTTCTCAACTGCATGCTAAGTCATTTAATCAGAAAGAGAAAGCAAATGAAAGAATTATTATTTCATACCAATTGGTTGGCTGCAAAATGGGGAAGAAATCCTAAAAGAAATGCAAAGTTTTGCAGCTGAATTATCAAAGAAAAATAGATTAGGTGAAATTTGAGATAAATCAACCATCTCTTTCATGGTCCAAGTGTAGACGAAGCTGCTTCTGATGGTGAATTTTAAGTTTGGTTGCTGGTCTTGAAGTAGCCATGGTAATTCCAACCTTAGTATATGGGTTGTAAAGCTGTCCATTGTCAGTATGTGATCCAGTGGAAGTTTCACCATGGATCCCAAGGTTCTCATTGACCTATTCAAAGGTTCATGTTCAATATGTTAAGAAATTAGTGAATAAAAATTGCTGCTAATATTGTAAATACTTCCACTATTGCTTGGACCAAATATTTGGTCTCATCTTGGAGAGTAACTTTTATTTTATTTTGTTCTCTCTCAGTAGATATTTTGGTAATATCCCCAGCATTGTAAAGGATAGACCCAAACTATATTTGAATATAAGACATGAGATAACAAGTGTGTAATATAATTTCAACACTTACAATCTTGGCAGGTGTGGGCTGAATATCACATTATCTATGTACCAGAAGATAATAGAGACCATGTTGGATGATGGAGATGGTGCACATACTCTTGTCCATGTGCTATCAGAAACTATGACCTCATCTGGTGAGAATTCATGGTTCTTGATTCAAGTCTCTATGATATTCTGTGCCTAAACAATTAATCTGTTGTCTAAGGTAGAATCATTCATTCTAAAAAGCAATATTTAGTAAATGCTCCAACCTTCCAAATAACTTACTTTGGCAGGCTCACCGAGTAAACCCTTTCATAAGCATTTGCCCCAAGATTTGCATAGCTTCTAAGTAAAAGGTGTTGAGCTTGGCAGGTGTCAACTGCTTGTTTAACCTGGTCTGGAATGGCCCCCAGACCATCTCTTTGATTTATATATATATCAGGCCATTTTGAATGGAGCACAAAATTTACAAAGCTCTCCCTGATATGCTCTTCGATGATGCATGTGGAGAAGCTCAATGGATTGGTGCCAAGCTAGTTAATAATTTAGTCAGTATACTTTAAAACATATAAATATAAAGACCTTTGTTGTTAGTGAAGATAATCCATCTAATGATAGATTCATATATAACAAATAAAACTATATAGATAATATTACTTACCAGATATACTGCTCTGTCATGTGAGGTTACCAAGCCATTGTATGCTACATTGTGCTCTCTTTCAAGCATAGGCTGAAATAAATCACTATAGAAAGCATAGCCAGTTAATAGTCCTAAGGTATACTTGATACCACCATTTTGAGGCCATTCTTAACAATTTTGCCAAATATATGATTGATGGGCTCTTTTTCTTTCTAGGTGAGTCCATTAGATGGAAGTGAATTTGTCAAGTCCAGATCCTCCCAGTTCAAGTCCGGCGGAAGTCTGAGGGTATTGGGTCTGAGGGAATGGAGGTACAATCGAAGTTGCCGGAGGTGCAGAGGTACAGAGGTACAGAGGTACAGAGGGGTGAGGACATTGGCACAGGACTTATGTGTCATGCCCTTGTCAATCCTGTGTCCTCGTATTTAGAGTAGAGGAAGATGAAAGGGAAGTCAAGACTCGAAGGGAGATGACTTAGTTAATTTTCATACTGAAGGTACGACAGAGTAATACAGGAGTTTATATGCTACTGGAGACCTGGAGGAAGTCAGGGTCTGAAACTACTAGGTGAAGGCAATGTACATAGGATGGAAAATACTGCTGATGGAGAGCGGAGCACAGCCAGAACAGGCTGTACTAACTGACAGGTAAAATGTAGACTAGAGCTGAAAGAGATTAATGAAAAGTATAAGTTTGGAGATGCAACTCTGTGGATGTCTGTTGCTCCTAGGTGAAGTGTTGTCTGAGATCATCTGGAGTTGGCCGGAGTTGGACTTGGCGAAATCTGGGATATGACAGAATTCTTGAAAGCAAATGAGGATAGCTTTGCTGTTGTTTCCACTCCAAGCATAGCCAAATATTGTTGTCTAGGCAATTTATGAACATCACCTCCAAAGTGATTATTCAGGTCTAGGACATGTCCTGAAACAGAGCTATGCAAATCCCTGTTCAATGAGACAACATTATCATTATTGAAGAGAAACACATACATATTTGTTTCACCCTCCATTGGATCAACCACAATGACATATTCAGACATTGATGCAAGAGGGGAAGCACAACAAGAGGGAAGACAAGGGGAAAAGGGACACTGAGAACAAGGGTTGAGGATAAGAATGAGGGCCAAGAACAATGACAACAAGGGGTGACAAGAGGGCCAATGGCAAGGGGAAAGTAACACTAACAATGAGGAGTGAGAACGATGAGGGCGACAACAGTGATGATGTAGCAAGACAATGCCAAGGGAGAACAAGACAATGGTGAGGGGTAACAAGACAATGGCAAGAGGGAACAATAACACAACAAGAGGTGAGGACAACATGCAGGAAACGAGGTCAACAAGAGATAAAAACAAGAGGCAACAACAATGACAGTGATGAGAGGTGAGGACAGTGAGGGGTAAGGACAACAATGACAGCAAGGGGTGAGGATAACAATGATGGAAAAAGGTGATGATGATGGGCAGTAAGGGGCAGCAAGACAACAATGAGATATGAGGACAACAACAACAGTGGTAGGGGGTGAGGACAAGAGGAGTTTAGGAGATGGCAAGGGGTGAAGATGACAACAATAGTGAAAGGTGAGGATGACAATGACTGTGAAAGGTGAGGATGACGACAATGATGAGGGCTGAGACAATGACATGGATGGTGAGGGGTGAGGATGATGATGATGAGGGGCGACAACAATAATGGCAAGAGGTGGCAAGACAACGACAAGGAGTGAGGACAATGACAATGACAAGACATCAGCAAACAAACCTTTGTATTGACAGATATGTACAGACATACATAGCCACCATAGCAAGGTACCTAGTAATACAGATCTGTACAGAGAAATAGGGGAATTGCAACATAACATTTTCAGTATTAACCTACTAGGTTGAAAATTTTATGGGACATTTGTTATATAGATACAAGCTTCTGGGTGAATTTTTGCGAGCATAGGTACACATGTGGTTGTGTGGTGTGCAAAGAGATTTGGTGGGAAAATGACCAGTAAGTGCTGGTTTGCTGATGGAAAGGATAACAACATACAGGAAATGAGGATGACAGGAAGAGGTGAGGATAGCAAGGGGTTAGAATAACAATGATGATGGTGATGACAAGGGAATTATAAAAGGACAATGACTATGACAATGATGAGGAAGAGGGGGAGCGATGGGAAGGCTGATGATGAACTTTGGGCGAGGACAATGAGGGTCGATAACCAAAGGATGACAATGACAATGAGGGGGAGGATGATGATGATGGAGGAAGATGAGGGGATAATCAGAGGA